>JAQGBX010000019.1:0-66720 GCA_034698745.1 Megaphyllum sjaelandicum
TGTTTTACGTAAACCCGCGCGTATGCGAAGGCAACGTCGTGTGAAAATTTGAAAGCAATCGGTAAAAAACTTTCGGAGATATGGGTATAGGAACAAACTAATATTTACATTTTTATGTAAATTTTTCTTTTTTATATTTTTTGTATTTTTTTTTAATTTTGTTATGCACCAATCTACAGAATATTAAAAGGATTTACCAAGTCAGTTAGCGAGACTAGTCCCTCGACACTGTTTACGTCTCTCTTAAGCTATAAATGAAAAATATATTTCTTATGGTGATAACAATGAATCATCTCATGCGTTTTTTTCAATAATAATTATGTAGGCCTATGTTCACTATAAATTTGAGTTTTACTTACTCTAATAAAGAGTTTTTCATCTACATGTACATGTACCTAGGAATTTGATAGTCATGACTCCCACATTTCTATAACTCATGTCATTCTGCTCTATGAAATGGGTCACGGATGAGAAAGGTTTAAAATACCCTGAGTTATTTTTAGGCAGGGAGCTATGCATTTACTTTTAATATCTTTATAACTATAAATTGTTATGTTAATTCTAAATACGATTGTTTGAATTTGATTTTTAAGGGTGAATCAAGAATATGAACCCATCGAAAAGGCCGAAAAATTGGTAAGCACTCTCATTACTTAACTGTGTCTGGCTTTTCAAATACTGCTTATCTTTTATATTGGTAAATAATCAATTCAATTGATTATTCAACTCAACTCGATACCCTACTATCAGCTTGAAGTTGTCATTTGGAAGGGGGGCAAAATCCCTTTTACCCAAGAATTAATTCACTTTTAAAAGATAGTTGTTTGGAGCCTAGAGAAATACAAATACAACATCGTGGAAATAACAAAGAACTGTAAACCAAAATAAATGTCTAATTTTGGATATGGTAGTCTAATTAAAAATGCCATATAGTGGAGGATTAGTGAAACTCGTTATTAAAAAGTTTAAGGTTTTCCTTTAGAAACATACAAGGAAGAGGACCAATAGAATGGGTCTGATTTAACTCATAACTCCATCAAACATTTTTCTCCAAATTTATTGACTAAAATTTATTATTAGTTATGGCGTTTCTCAAGTTTCAAAATTTGACTTTCCCTAATTACCACCTGCCTACGATGTGTCTAGTCATCTAGTTGACTGGAAACATACAGCTCTTCTAAATCCTGATCATCTTACTCAAATTCTTAGGAAATTTAGAAAAATAATGTTACAATCTTCTGAGGAATAGCTTAAATTTCTGAAATATTTTGCAAAGCATTTTGCACACAACTTTGGACGCAATTACTGTAGATATTACTTCTAAAGCAGTTTTTTACCAATTTTTTTGTGCGTTTTTACGTTCAGAAATTTAATAAAGCAAATTCATGTTCTGGATTAAATTTGCTCAGTAATTTTCACCTCTAGCTTACATTTGTGAAAATGTCACGATAGGTCCACGGATTGTTCCTAGTTTTAAATGATTATTTTTTTTCTTCCATTGTTACACGTAGAAAAGGGAGATGGAAGCATGTCGAGAAAAAATAAGGTTGCTTAAATTGGTCATCAAAGACACTAAAAAATTCACCGCTGAAGGTTTGGGCTTTTAATCCAAGCACCTTTTGAGTGACATTTGGGTGTCTTTCTATCTGCTTGATTTTAAACTTCAAATTTCATTTTATCAGCAAAATGTGACATTCAGCAAAACGACGAATACATCAATAATAGGCAAAAAACCAACATTCTGTATGCTGAAAAAATTCAGAAAATGGAAAGACACAAGGCAGCAATCCTGGATACCGTCAGAGAACGGTTGGAGCAGTTAAGCGGATATCGGAGTGAACTGAAGAAGGTCGTCAGTGAGAACATCTATAACTTGGCCGAACTTATATTTCCTATAAAGAGGGTGTGCCTTAATCAGAGGTACCTACCTTGTGCAAAGATTTTAAAATTATAATTTCTCACGTATAATTTTTAAAAATTCCTTGTAGTTTTCTATAATTCTCATATTTTGGTCTCCAATACTGTTTTTGAGAGCTGATTCACATCATGATAAATTGACCATAAATGTGCAGTAATGGCCTGGTTGTAAAGTGATCTGATGTCACTTTGTGTTATAATGGGAAGTGATGAAATACCGGCTTAAAATTCCATAAATGTTCTGGAATATCCCAACGTTTTACTTTTACCACTTTTGCACTCTACACTTGTTTTAAACATTTTACGACGTGAGTGTTGCGAATAAATTTTTGATTAGTCAAAGTATTAATTACCATAGGTGCAATCTACGGAGTTATATTGCAATTTAAAATTTAAAATCTGTCTGCGAAATATTTTTCCAATTTTCATTGGTCTGCAGGAGTAAAAAAGTTGGGAAACACCCGCTTAAACCATCTGAAAATCAGAACTTTTTAAAAACTTAAACGTGCATTATTCTGAATTTCATGATATGAAATATAATTACTGGCATACATTAAGTCATGACTAGAAATAAGGAAAATAAAAGTAAAAACAACTTTTATCACGTTATCAATATTGTAATAAAAGATTGAGCAAACTGAATATTATTCCTCAGTTACTTTCACTGCTTTCTCTTTATCATGATCCACTTATATTTGTACAGGCAACTACATTTTTTCATTTTCATTTAAAAATTTTGACCGAAAAGAAGTGAAAGTAACTTTGGAATAATATTTAATTTGCTCGATCTTTTATTACAAAATTAATAACGTAATAAAAGTTGTTTTACTTTTATTTTCCTTATTTCTAGTCATGACAATGTATGCCAGTAATTATTTATCAAATCATGAAATTCAGAATAAAAAGTTCTGATTTTCAGATTGTTTAAGTCAGTGTTTCCCAACCTTTTTACTCCTGCAGACCAGTGAAAATTGGAAAAATATTTCAAGGACCGGCAAAAATTGTAATATTCTATGACATGTATAAGATGAAAATCCTATTGTTATTCAAAATAATCAGAAACCGAGTGGAGCTATGGTTGAGAAATACTGGTCTAAGCAACCTCTTACGTATGCGTTTTGATGAAATGCAATTGTATCACAATATTCTATAATTTTCATATTTTCAAGCAAAACATTCTGTATAGCTAATGCAAGGTTTAATTTGTCGGTACAGCAACCATGATAGTATCACTGAAGATACCATTAATGCTTTAGCAGAAGCCTCGCGAACTGCCTATGTAAAAGGGCGATGGGTTTACACGGATAACACTGGTGATATTCAGTTCAAGGTTGTGGAATCTCTGCTGCCTGGCAATGGCGATTATTCACTTTATAGCGCATGGGGTAAGACAGTGAGTGGTCTTCCGGATGCCTTTCGTTCATTTAGTTTTTTTCTTTTTTGCCTTTGCACAAGTATTTATTTTAATTATCATAATGGTTTTTCTTGTTGAAGTTGCTTCTGATAAGGAATCTGTTCCTGCTACATCCAGTGAATTATGCTATCGTAGTTCAGCATGCGCAATTAATGCTGCCCTCACGTACATCTGCCAGTTTGTGTCGATCGCATCCTCGTTTTTGGACCTTCATTTGCCGAAGCGACTATGCTACAGGTACCTAAAGATCTGACTTATTTCTCACCAAGCTTTCACGCCTTAAAAGCCTGAGATTTTTCATTGCCGCAATTTATTGTTTCAGTGAGTTTTGCAGTCATGAGATGCAACAACAGGAGTTTGCGAACAAGGTGGCTAAGCTGAACGCTAACGTGCTTCACATGTGTCTATCCCAAAATGTAAATCCAGACCATTTGCATCCTCGGCATACTGCGGCCAACCTGCTACTTCTTCTTAATCCGGAGATGTGTGATCTTGGCAGGTTTGCATCTTTTTTACGTGGCTTTTTTAAAAAAAATTCAACAGCTTCTGGTAGTTTATCTTTTATGGAGTTGCTTTAATTGCGACATGCTATTGAAATATGTGTAGAGATGGACGAGCTGAACTACAGAATCAAGTTTATTTTGGAATCAATTACACCAGTTATTCTGACTCTGATGGCTCAAACTTGGCATTTCAACCCAAAAAAAAACATTTTAACTTTAAAATTCACCAGAATTCCCATCTCGATATTGAAATGAGATGTTTAAGACTTACATGAATTTGAGTTGACAAATTTTCTGTTTGGATTTTTCTGAATTTTATACACTTAGCCGAGGAGACCTAGCTTAGTTTTCAATTGTTTTACTATCCTGTCCAGAAATGCACAGCAAAATTATCCAACATTGGCTTATAAAAATTACTTTGTTTTACTGTCGTTTAACCATGGCGGGAATTCCGTTTGAAGAGGACCAACCACCTCATGTAGTGGATAGGGGGGAGGATATATGTTGAGTCATGAACTCAATGTAGACGGGCAGGGAGGCGGGTATGCCCATCTCGGACGTCCACTTAAAAAAATCCGTTCTGATGGTAAAAGGAAAATTGAGCGTAATATTGCATAGGTGATGTGTTATACATGTAAATTGCCAAAGTCAGTAAACAGTTTATCCCCAGACCTGGAAAAGGCAGGGAATAGTGAGAGAAATTCAACACATTGATGTTATCACAATCCAAAAGCTTCAACTACTCGTATGTGGTCAGCTCAGGGCCCATTTGCAAACTTTAAAATGTTCCCAGTATACAAATATGCAAAATTTTCATTTTTCTCAAGGATAAACTTAATTTCAACCTATTTTTTTCGAGGACATCTTTACAAAATTTGCGACATTTTCCATGTTTTCCCAAGCACAGATTTTTAAAATTTTCAACAGTTTTCGAGGAGAAATTTTCAAAATTTTTAACAGATTCTGAGGACAAACTGACAAAATTCTCAACTTTCTAAGAGTACAGATTTTCAAAATTTACAACGTTTTCATAGAAAAAAAAATTCTAAATCGTGGATAATATGTCAATTTTGTCGTTGTTTAGGGAAATTTACTTAAAAACCTGGAAATTTTAGGGAATTTAAATACGAAATTTCTGGGGGAACCCTGGTAAAGAAAAAGTGAAATGACGCGGTTTTGACGTTATTTTAATTGATCCTTGCCGGCAAGTACAATATTCACTCTTTTCGTCTTATCTCACAGGGGACTGTGGACCCTGATTTCGGATATAATTTGCACCCCAGAACCAATTTTAAAGATCCGGTGCGCAAAATTGGGAATGAGATTTTTTTGGCGTTTCGGACGTCCGAATGGGGGGTGGAGGGGGTCCTGATTGATCGGACACTTATGTGGACAGGGGGTAGGGGGAGTCCAATTTTGGGGAAATTTTGCGAAGGTTTTTTTTTAATGGCCCCTTAGTGTTTGAGGTGAAATTTTATAATTGGAAAGAAAGCAATTGTAGTTAAATTTTACTCTGTGAAATTATCTTTAAGACATGCATATCATATGTGTTGTGCAAGATGAGTTTTTGGTAAATAAGAAATTTGTATTTTTTTTTACGAATAGGTTTGGCGCTTTTGAAATAAATGCTGATATTTTGAAGTCGATGGAGGAATCTTTGATACAAGACCTGGATGTACCCGGAGGGAGCGATGATGATGATGATATGGATAGTTTTGGAGATTGGGAGACGGTATGGCATTTACGATTCCAAGGTTTAATAAATTATAAATCAGCAGGTAACACAACTTCCGTTTCATTTGATTGCAGATAGTGGAAACACGTTCTTTGCCGACACGCGCAGCTGCAAACGTCATGCCTGGAGCTGCTCAACAGAGGACCCCAGTGCGCCACACGCTTCCCAGCGAAGCAGCGACCAGTGTTGCCGGCGGTTTGGTCATGTCCGCGGCTGCGTCCGTCGTGTCCTTGTGGAAAGCAGCTCTTGGGCACCGATAATTCGCTTAACTGACATATCGTCTGATTTCGCGCTTTGAACCTGATGCTTACTGCTCACTAGCTCTGCAAAACATGCAATAGAAAACTTGATTTGATGTTTGATATACTTGTCATAAGTTGTTTTAATTTAGATAATTAAATGCATGTCCCCGCTGCAGGCAGTGAGGGGAGGTTTTTTATTCATATATGTCCACCTTCTCGTTTGATTAGCTATGCATTGCAAAGAAGAACTATAGGCATTTAAGAACAAAGTTTGGTCAGATTCTTGCGCACTACTGATCAAGTTATGTTCATTGAAAGAATTTGATGCATGCCTAAAAGGAGCACAGTACAACCAAATGGTAAGAATACAATATTTTTACTTATCAGATAATACAAATGCCAATCTTCATATATCATCTGTTATATTTTAACTAGAAAACATTCATCACAATCTTGTAATCGTAAGCAACAATTGAATTTGTAATTCTTCAAATTTTCATTGTTTTTTTTTTTTTTTTGGTTGATGCCCTGAGTTGAAAACTGCAAAACTTCCAATAAATTGATTAATCTAAATAACTTTTGGATTTTGTTATTCACCCTTCTTACCCTTAAGGATCCCCTACACTTATTTTTTTTTTTAAAATGCAAAACAAAGTTGGACATTAATGTTTAAAATTGTTTGTGTTTAGTAATACTTTTAATTATAATTTTTCAATATCCTCTATATATACACAGATGTATATAATGTACAGAAATCAGAAGAATTTTCACTTCCTGTAAAAATATGCATCATACAAGGTTCCCCCAGAAATGTCATATTAAACTTCCCTGACTTTTCTAGGTTTTTAAAATTTCCCTGGCTAATGACAATGTCAAAATTAATTGACATATGCCAATGTGTACAAATTCATTTTTCAAATCTGTTCTTTGTAAGTGAAAAAGTAAGCTAATTTTAGCTCGGAAACTTGATAATTTGTCCTGTAAAAGTTGTGCAAATTTGTACTTAAAAACTGTTGAAAATGTTGCAACTTTGTCATCGGAAAATTTTGCAACTTTGTCTTTGGAAACTTGAAAATTTGTCCTCTGAAATTAGTGAAAATTTTAAAAAGTTTGCAAATGGGCCCTGAGCTAACCACGTGGAAACGTTAATTTTGGATCTTGGCAGTATTAATACGTATAGGATTTCCCTGACTTTTTCAAAATAAGTGAATCTTCCCTGACGTTTTCAGACATTTTCAAGTTCCCTGACTTTTCCCAGGTTTTCCAAGTCTGGAGAAACCCTATCAAATCTTGGCAACCCTCAACTGTTGCATGTTTTTGTAATAATTGTTGAAATTGTCATGCTATAAAGAATTGCGCAATGGAATTACATGTACGGTATTATTTAATTGTTTAATTTTTGAATATAATGCTGACAGCTAGAATTGCAATTTTCATGCATAAAAATTGAACTGCATGGCAATTTCGGGATCAATCACGTTAAAAGAACTGAGAAACAGTACATAAACAACTGTAAAGAATCTCAATCGTGCATATCCTACGAAAATAAAAATTAGTTCATTTTTTTCAAAGTTTCGGACTAAGACTACATGTACAGTACTTTAAAAACGACCCTAACTCGAGAGTCCCACTGGCTAAGAAACGTCCTAACTAGGTAGTCATCGAGAAGCCTCGACGACATCACAGGTGGCGTCCCCTGGATGCCGCTAAAGCAGTCCCATTCAACCGTCAATCATTGCGACCGAGCAGCCAATGGGCGCTCGAGTTGCCAGCATGTGGTTCCGCCCACGCCCGTCTTTGCTCCTCCCATCCGCGGGAAAAGTCTTTGCTCTCTGGTGCGCTTCTTGACGGAAGGTTGAAATGAAATCGAAAGAATTTTGGAGAAAAATGTTGAAATTTCTCTAACAGTTCGCTAGCGTATTCAACTCGGATCATCCAGGGCTTTAAAAAGGTAAGATTCGGACCATTTACCGACCTCCGAAAGCCGTAATCGGTGCACTTTTCCCAGTTGCCACACCAGCCGCATTTGCCGTGGAAATGTTCGTTGTCGTTGCCTGCTTTGTACCCGATTTTAACATATGAATGAGTTTCCATTTCGTGTTTGCTACCTTCTCTCAAAGGCCTAGATTTGGCGAAGCTTTCAGTTGACGAATTCGTCGAAATTTCCGGCGAACCGAACTCGAAACCGGCGACGAAAATGCGATTCTCGATCTTTGGAATTCGATATTTTTCTTGTCTGATATATAGAATTCGTGGTTTTGTTCATTTTTTTTGTTTGGTTTTGGTTTTCGGAACAGCTTCTCACGAGGCCGCGTCCCGATATCTCGATCAAGATGCCGTTGCTCAGACGTCAGCCGTTCAACAAACAACCGTTGCCGGAAAATCTACGTCCCAACGAGGAATTGTTTTACTGCAAACTTACGAAAGAAGTGTTTCGGGATTACGAGTAAGTTTTATCGCCTTTCATCATATATGTCCGCACTTCCCCCCGAGTTCGTGACACTCTGAAGTTTTCGGTCCAGTACGACAATCGTGGTGCTGTTCCACTTCACTAGCTGACAGCCATGTTGTTCTATTTTATGCCCAAGTTGTTGTTGTTTAATTTTATTTCCCAAGTAACTCGACGGACAGGTGACATTTCAAGATCCTCTCTCGAATTACGAAATGAAATGCGACATCTTCAAGTGGTCGGTAGTAGAATTTAAATTAACCTCGATGACAACAACGACCAAACAGCAATTTTGATTTGCTACGTTTCGGGACCATGTCCCTTTATTCAAGATATACATCAAGATGAATATCACAGCATTTAAATATGCAACAATAAGCATGAGGCGTACAACCGTTAGTTAAAACATGGGGTATATAGTGAGATCGAAAAAACGAAAGCAAAGCCAAATTGGTGTTTGGTCGTTGTTGTCATCGAGGTTAATTTAAATCCTCTCTTGAAGTGGATGTTTAATGGAGTTTTTTTTCATGACCTAGGACTTGACAAGACTCCCTGGCATGTTAATGCCATTTTCTGCTACCACTTCCAAAATGCTAGCTTTCCCGAAGGCAGTTATGTTCGATAACCTTACACGTTAAACTTGAGGCACGTCCTCTGCTTAGCCTACTGACCGCCGCAGATGGCCGAGAGGTTTACATGCTTGTTACTTTCGGATGAGAGTTTAAACCGAGATCAATTCAATTCGTTACCCTGCAGTCAGTACATAGTACCATGTGGCAGGGGGGATCATTACACAATTTAAGTCAGACTTAGCAGTCTGTTCACAATGGACCCCAACATCAGAATTTAGTTCATTTTCCCGTAATTACCAGGACGTTCAGACGAGGATGGGATGGGAAGACTGTCATGGCCGATTTAATATAGGAACTATCCCAGCATTTGCCTGGAGGAATTGTGGGAAACCCTAAAAAACCACAATCAAGAATAGCTGACACGGGAATCGAACCTGGGTCTACCGAATGCAAGACGAGGCTGCTAACCTCTAAGCCACCTTGCTCCCGTTTAATTTCTGCACGTTAACAATCCCTCTTGGGGGGGGGAGTCCCTCTTCGTTAGGTGACTCTGGAACATCCCCTGGCGCTGGTGTTTATCCCTCGTGTGCAGATATAGGCCAACTTTAAAAATCTACAAACAACTTAGGTTTCTGAGTTGAATACCGAGCAAGGTGGTTTTTCATGGTTTCCCACCATTCCTCTAGGCTAATGCTAGGATAGTTCGTATATTGAATCGGTGATGACTGTAGTTCTTTTCCTGCCAGTCCCAAGCTCGGGTAAATGTTCGATGACACCGACAGGCGTTACGCCTGTGGTTAATGACATTGATGATGACTTAATTGAATCAGTTGTTCTGATCATGTGGCCGATTTACCATTTGGGGTAATAATATTCACTCATGGAAAGGGCGATATTTCGACACGCTCTGCACCATTTTGATGCCAAGATAATTGACTTGAACTCGAATGATTTGTCCCAAAACTACCTGGGTAGGAAAGGTCATTGTGATAAATTGATGATAGCAACATAATGTAATTCATACAGGTAATCTGATAGTGTAGGGTATTATTGCTACCATGGTGTGGGAGATTGAAGGGATCTGATTATGCAGGGGATACATTGGCTCAGACCATGCCTAGTGCACAAAATTTGGCATATCTGTAGGCCTACAATCTCTACCTAAGTGTGTAGTTTTAAATCATGATCCTAATGGTCATGTCTCACAGACAGGAAACTTTAATGATGTCTTAACGCGGTGTATGAAATCTAAAAGCTTAATTAAAACATGTGTTAATGAAACTACTTTATGGCGAATTTGATTGGGCCAAAAAATCTGCACTGGTGTAAGCTACAAGGTGAGGCGTAAGTCTGTAACGTCTTTTTGCGCCTGCTGCTTGCAATACTGCCGATTATGCAGACTTATGCCTCACCTTGTAGCCTGCACTAGTGCAGATTTTTTGGCCCAATCGAATTCGCCATTACTTACCATTTGATGCATATACTGGACCACCCTTATCTCACATTTTGTTGACTTGGCTGTATCGTCTTATTTGAATCATGATTATCAAGCAATGGTTTGCTTTTAAAGTTGTCTATTTGGCATTCAGCCATAAAAATCATCCAAAACATGCCCAAAAATCCACGGCATTAATGACTGCATCGTGCTAGATAGCCCCATAGATAATTAAAGCTGGAAACAAACTGCAATGTCAGTTCTTATATCCGTTCCACAAAAGCACATTTTTATACCTTAGCCTGTCTTTGGGACCTTTCAGCCACTATTGAAAATTGAGTGCTCTATTTAAAGTGTGTCCCAAACATGAAGGACAAAAGATAATAGTTAATCTAAAGTCCGTCGGTTAATTTTAAGAAAAAAAATTGATAATCAAACTACATTTCTTCCGCTTTTCATCACCTTAATTTTGTTCGATTAATGTGGTCGATTTGGAGTCATAAGAAACAAGATATTTGGGTAAGACAATCGTAGTCTCCCACTGCCTATTTGTGGCTTCAGATCATTGCAACAATTTAAGGAATTCTTCTATGCCATACTAATGCTGATAAATTGGGCTATTCTCGTGTGCTATTTGTGTGGTAATATTAGTAGGCCTACCTATTCCATCAACAAATTGAGGAAATTGCATAGGCCTACCTGATTTTTATCAATTTCCTGTTTATGAGAATCTATTTGCACCCATAAGGGCACTTTTCGTCTATTTTAATCAGTTTATTGCTATTGCTTGGCTCATACAGTAGAAGATTCGGAAATACATATGATACACACATTAGAATGCTGAAAATTTTACGATGCGCAATTTTCATTCACAAAGGTTTGAAAAAACTTTAAAACTAAAAAAAATTAATTTTTGGCAGTATTATTACATCTAGGAATGGATTTTATCAATTGTGACAAAAATCAATATCGGAAACCGTGTCTTCAAGGTCTAAATGCTTTGCATGTATTGACTTTTCAGAAAGTATCCCAAGAACATAGGCCTATTCCTATTTTCAAGTGGTAGGAGACAATATTTTAGAGTAAAAAAACCACCAAAATACTCAAATTTCAGTATTTTTCTCTAATATTTACGCATGTTTTGCATATATTTGTTTATTAAAAAGGATATAAATATCTATATCCAAGAAGTTCACGGACCATTTAACATTTCATTTTGTGTTATCCCAGTATTTTTTTTTTAATAAATGAAAAAGGAGGTATTACCTCTTCCATTTATTCTGAGACAGGAAATGTTTATATTAGGTTCTATTTATCTTATTCATTCATTACTAATGTTTACCCCCCTTGATTTCTCATTCCATCATTTTTATAATAAAAAAATGACTTCTTAGCCATTCCTATTAGAATTTGGAGAATTATATTTAATATTGTTGCAATTTTTCTCTTTCCACCAGTACGTTTTTTGAGAGGGTGATTCTTTGTAACAGTCTTGTATGGACTTGCCAACTCACCGGACGACCTTCGCTGACTTATTTGGAAGCCATCGAATCCGAAGAAAGAGCGCGCACCAGCTTAGCAGCGATTCCAATTGCTCTGAAGAGAACGCTTTTGTTCCTGGCTCGTCTGACGAAGCGTGGACGGCTGAGTGATCTCTGTGACGATGTTTTTCATTTCGTGAAAGACCGGTTTTTCGTGGGGGAGGAAGTAGAAGCTGCAGTTGATGGTGACAGGTAAGGATTCGTTTGGTGAAAGATTTTTTCCCAACGTCAATAACTCTTTAAGGCAACTCATTTGATTGGGTGTATTTTATTTTATTTTTTCAGACGGTGTTGTAGAGTGGTGAAAGTGCTTCCTCCACAACCTAGCAGGAGAAAATCTTCCTCTAGCAACGTATCTTCAAACGTAGCAGTTGATGGTCGCAAACCTGAGTAAGTGCCTCTTGTAAAAGTTTGTTCAACTAAAATCAGGATTCTCCCAGACCCGGAAAATCTGGGAAAGTCAGGGAACTTGAAAATGTCTGGAAAAGTCAAGGAAAAAGGACTTTTTTTTTTTTTGAAAAAGTCAGGGAAATGCAACGCAGTCAGGTCCCATTTGGAAACATTTTTATATTTTTCCAATACAAATTTGCAAAATTTACAACAGTTTCTGAGCACAAATTTGCAAAATTTACAACAGTTTCGGAGTAAAAATTTGCAAAATTTTTCACGTTTTCAGAGTACAACTTATCGAAATTTTCCACGTTTTCTTAGGACAAAACTGCAAAAATTTTCGCCGTTTTCCGAGGACAAAATTTGCAAAAATTTCTACATTTTTCGAATACAAAATTTATTAGTGCAAATTTGTTTTTTTAATTTTTTTACTTTTTCTATTTTAATTTTCAAAATTTTATTAATAAATTTTGAAAAATATTTTACTGTGTCGATTTTGGAAAATTTGTCAGTTTTCATGTTTCTGAAGTATGAAAAAATGGAAAATGTAGGCTACTCTATGTTAGTAAGGAATATTTTCCAAACAAGCGTAATTTGACAGAATAAATAATCCAACAATTCGATTTTTGGATGAAAACTAGTCCTATTGAAAGAAAGAAATTATATATTTGTAACATCATAATAGGGGTACTCAGACAGAAACTTAACGAATCGTACTTTGGCATTTGTGAACAGGGTGCCCCCAGACCTGGAAGGCCTGGAAAAGTCAGGAACTTAAAATGTCTGGAGAAGTCAGGGAAGAATGACTTATTTTTAAAATGTCAGGGAAATTCAACGTAGTGGAGGGCAAAATTGCAACATTCTCCACGTTTTCTGAGGACAAATTTGCAAAGCTTTCTACATTTTCTGAAAACAAAAAATTTTCTATGTTAATTTTCAAAATTGTCATTAGTAAATTTTGCAAAATATTTGCATGTGCCGATTTTGCAAAATATGTGAATTTTTGACATTATCATTGTTCAGGGAAATTTTTTTGAAACCTGGAAAAGTCAGGGAAGTTGAAAATGAAATTTCTGGGGGAACCCTGTGTAAAATTGTAAAAACCCTGTGTACAATTGCCAAAATGGGATTCATAAAACTTCTGTCTGAGTACCCCTCATGTTTGCTTATATCTTTTACCTTTATATTTTGCGTTAACAATTCTGCTGCATCATGTCAGATTGCGTTTCTTACTCTTAGATATGCAGCCAATTGTGCCAATAATACTTTCTGCTGTGCACTCCTGTGTGGGACTATTTTTTTGGGAGAGGCATACAGAATTTTTGTACATTTTTTCTTGCCTGGGTGGGGGCGTTAAACAGGAAACCAATTTCTAATGGTCTTAGATATGAATTTCTACCACTGCAGCTACTAGCTTATAACCTTGTCTCAAGCTGTGCCCTGCTTTACTTTTTTTTGACCTTTTTGAGTGATGAGAAAACTGCGTTTTCTGAATATTCTACTGTTAGAAATTCACGTGCTTCAGCGACCTTGCATTTTTTAAGATTTTGAATCATTAAATACAGTGAAAGCATATTTTTTTATCGCCCAAAAAGACCAAAAGTTAAAGCACAGCTGGTAATTATCTGCTAGTTCTTGGGGCTTACGCCAGGTGGGTCTAGTTAGTCAATGGGTTAATTTGATCTTATCACACATCATTGTAATTAATATTTTTTTTGTATTTTGTGTTGATCTGTTTAGAGAAGAAACGGATTCTGCGAGCTCTGGTACAGAGCTGGATCCCACTCAGTGTCGTTACCAAGTTTATGATTGTAATGATCCTGATAGAAAGCTACACGTGTTAACTTCTGCAGATGTATTGTGAGTAACTATTCTTTGATTTTAGCAAAAAATTGTATCAAATTTAACTCTTTTAACTCATTTTTTTTTATTTCTAATGGTGCAGACGTAAAAAAGGAGTTTATTCTCGTGAGAAAAATAGATTGTTTCTCAAGCATACTTGTGAAAATCGCAATAGTCAATGGATTCTGAAGGTATGTCGTTTGAAACAATAGTCTAAATTTGAGTGTCTTTGGAAATTGTCTGAAATGTTTTATTAATGTTTCAGGATAAATTTACAGAAAAATATAATATTAATGAAATGAAATTCAGCGATATTTTTGCCGGGAGCAAACCCAATCTTGAAGCTTTGGCTAACAAGAAACGAACGAGTTCAAGTTCACCGTTAAATAACAGCAGTGGGTCCAAGCCAAAGAGCAAAGAGAACGACAAGAAAAAGGGGGAAGTGAAAACTACTCCAAAAAAGAAAGGCAAGTCAAGATTTGGAATTCTTTCAATGGAATATTTAATGCAATCTACAAGTCAATATCCATAATGGAATTTTTTTTGCAACAAATTTTGTTTTAAGTATTAATTATAACTTTTATGACCTAACCAGAAAGTAAGCCCTAGCATGATTTTTCAGCGCTTTCAGACATTTTCCGAATCCAAAATTATCACATTTTTAAGATATTTGTTTGCAAATTTTGTAAAATTTTTAAAGAAATTTTGTTAGATTTCAAAATTCAATTTTTAAAAATATTTAGTCTCGATTTTGCAAAATATGTC
This sequence comes from Megaphyllum sjaelandicum, assembly GCA_034698745.1. NCBI lineage: Eukaryota > Metazoa > Arthropoda > Diplopoda > Julida > Julidae > Megaphyllum > Megaphyllum sjaelandicum. Next base: position 14,806 of record JAQGBX010000019.1, read on the forward strand.
AATTTTTCATATTGTCATTGGTCAGGTAAATAGCCAAGCAAGTCATCTTTGGACGAAGGGTAGACATCTATTAAAAGATATAAACTCGAGACCTATTGCCGAATGACCAATCAGAGTTGTGTGTACACAAGTGATGGGCGAGCTGAACTGCAGAGCTGAGCCGAGTTAGGGAGTTTTGTTTTAATCGATTCCTAGTTACACGGCTCGGAAATAGTTGCTCAAACTCGGCTTTTCAACACCTAGAAACCTCTTTCGTCTTGAAAACTCACCAGAAGTTCAGCTCGCACATCTCTAGTGTACCCGTGTGATATAAAGAAACGTTTTTGTAATTTTGGTGCCTGTAATTAGCTTGTAAAATTCAAAATCACATGTGAAAAAATTTATTGCATACGTATTTTAAATTGTTGCCTAAGAGACTTTGAATTTTTTTAAATTGAACTTGAGAATTTAAACTAATAGAAACATAAATTGGCAAATGTGGATCAAGGAAGTTGTAATCATTCATTAATACAAATATATTCCTAAAAATTGTGTATTGTAATGTTTGAAATTTCTTAACTCGTCTCTTATCACCAATGGCATGTATAGGAAGTAATGAAAAATCTCCGAAGTCCGAAGTTGTCACCAAGAAAAAGAAAACTTCTCAGAAAGAAATAGAAATGGCAGCTCTGTTGGAGGCCCGACAAATTATGGAAGACCGGCAGAAAGCAAGAGAGGAATTGAAACAAAAAATAGATGAGGAAAGGAAGAAGAAAAAGGAAGAAAAGGATAAGGTTTCTAAAGATTTTACTTCTTGTATACACAAGTGTTTTCCCACATGTATTTGGCCCAGATTTTCTATCTATAAATTTGCAAATGTTTATTTATTTTTTAATTATACATTGTTCTGTTAATTATGACAACTAAATACTCAATCTTTTATAGGAGCGAGAAAAGCTGAGAGAGGAGCGTCGTATTGTAGCTGCGTGTTTAAGAGAATGGCAAAAGCCGAGGGACGATCTGGAGTGTGACGATTTGATGGTAATTTACTCTGAAGAGCTGGAATATGCAATAACGTGCATTAACTCAAAGGTCGTGGATTCTCAGATATTATTTTTTTATTTTATTCTTAGGATTTGCCTTCACCTGTTCCTATTGACTGTGGCATTTCCAACGAGTTATTTGGTGATGCCGTTATGGTCCTAGAGTTTGTCCACAATTTTTCCGAACAGCTGTCCACGAAAGACAGTTTTCCTCACGAATTCACTTGGGATCTTCTTGAGAAAGCCCTTATCGAACAGGATGTGCAAGGTCCGCTCAATGATCTCTTGCAGCTGCTACTGAGAGCCATCTTCGCATTCCAGGAGGATGAAGAAGAATCTGAGGACGAGAACAGGAGGCATAGTTGGGTTGCGAACAACCCCAATGAGTTGTTGGTTGAGCAACATTCCAAGCTGGATGCAGTAATGGCTGCTAAAGCAGCTAAGGCAACCTCTGACTGGCTCGCCTACTATCATGGTTAGGATGTTTAACTTTGTTTTTCTATTAAGCAAGGGGAATGTTGTAAGGCTCTGTAGCTTCAGTGTTGAAAATAAGTTGCTGTCAAGCAAGGGAAAGGTTGTGACAAAAGTTACAAAATATACTTAAGAGGTCCTCAAGCAGACTTCAGTTTAGGCACATGCCTTCTGACCCATTTGGTTCGGCAAAATATACTCGTTTGAGCATTTAAGAAAATAATCATTTGCCTTTGATCCTTGATCAGTAGGTTCAGTTTTAAGGGGGTTGACTGACACCTTTCAATTCAATTCTTTACCCTGCAGTTAGTACATGGTACCATTTGGCAGGGGTATCGTTATACAAATTAAGTTAGACTAAGTAGTCTGGTCATGGCCGATTTAATATAGGAACTATCTCAGCATTTGTCTGGAGGGATTGTGGGAAACGATGAAAAACCACAATCGAGGATAGCCGACCCAGGAATCGAACCTGGGTCTACCGAATGCAAGACAAGAATGCAAACCTCTAAGCCACCTTGCTCGGTAGTAAATTGTAGTAAATTTAGCACTTGTGCCATTTTAACCAACGGGTTTTCTCTTCACTTTTGCAATGGTCTTTACCGTTGATCAAGCCAATCAAAAAGCTCAATTCTCAAAACGAGGTACCCCAGACCTGGAAAAGTCAGGGAACTTGAAAATGTCTGGGCGAGTCAGGGAAAATAGCTTATTTTGAAAATGTCTGGGAAATTCAACGAAGTCATGTTTTTGCGTTCCAAAATTAATTCTTCTACATGTTAGCTCAGGGTCCATTTTCCAAGTACAAATTTGCGAAGTTTTCCACGTTCTCAGAGTACAAAATTCCAAAATTTCAAAACTTATTTTCGAGTACAAAATTGTAACATTTTCCACGTTTTCCAAGAACAAAATCGCAAAATTGAAAATTTTCATTTTCCATTTTTCTATGTAAATTTTCAAAATTTTCTTGGTAAATGTTGCAAAATATTTTGCTGTGTAGATTTTGAAAAATGTCAATTTTTGACATTAATCAGGGAAATTTTTAACACCTGGAAAAGTCAGGGTAGTGGAAAATGAAATTTCAGGGAGAACCCTGTCACAATTGGTTAGCAGAATTGAAATGGTCATTGTTAAGAGGTTGGCTTTTTTATTTCTGCTGAACTTAGATCATCTGTTTGATTACCCCTATCATACTGTAAAACAAACTGTCTTTATGAGAGGAACTGAATTTTGCAATCGTGTTTATTTGCTAGTTGAAATGAGCCAAGAGCCAGCAACGAGCCAAGAGTTGAAATAAAAGAATTTGAAAGTTTGTTTCGTGGCATTGATATATTGATATTTGCATTTGCACTTAATAGGTTCACTTCACAAGATGACTTTGGACGCTTTCACACTAACTGAGGTTCTCAGACTTCATTTGTTAACTTCTGGTTCGCGAAACTTGTCTATGGATTATTCACCGTTTAGCGATCCTGGGGTCCTGCTAAGATTGCAGGACTCTGTGCTTCTGAATGCACTTGCTACGCAGACAGTATTCGACATCTCACCCGGTGAGTCGAGTTTCCTAAAATTTTGTCCCAAATTTCGTCTCAAATTCAGGTTTTGATTACTAAATGGTTACAACTTTATAATTTTTTTTACCTTAGAATTCAAATTAAAAATCCTTGTGGCGTTAACCAATCAGCTGTTATCATATTATTCATTGCGGGATGAGATCGAAGAGAGATTGGAAAAATTAAGGGTGGCCAAACAGGACCTTAGGACAATGCAGTGGGCGGAACAAAGGAGAGAAAAAGAGGAGGCGACACTCAAGTAAGACATTTGAATTTCAGATGTACGAGGGGTGTTCATTAAGTTTTCGCTATCCTTTTTTTTAAGTAACGGCTGTTGGATTTTAATTAAATTTGTTGGAAAAATTCTTCCATCATTCCTAAATATACTGTATTTCAACATTGGAAAGATATGTTTCAAAAACTACATGTGCTTAAAGTTATGTCCAAACGTTCGGTCTATGAGTGGATTGAAAAGTTCAAAAATGGTTTTAAATGCCAGCAGAGCACGTTTTTTTTTTTTATGAGTGAGACATCCACTCAAGGGCAAAATGTATCTTCCAAAATGGATTTTTTTAAAAATTTTATGTGTAAAACTTAGTTGATTCTAAATGTTTGCTAAGATAAAATGTATGATGATAGTTTTTAACGAGTAAGCAGACATGCAACATTTAGTTTTTATTCCATCACATGCTAACTTTCCATTTCTTTATTAAATAAAGTTGAAAATGTTAGTTCTCAAAATTATCATTCTCGGCTTAGTGAATCTTTGCAATGCATGGAAAAGTTATTTTCTTAGTTTTGAAGGTGCATTTAACACATCAGTGATTATAGAAAGGATGAATAAAATAAAAAGGTTATTTGTTCTTAGAAATCATCTTATTGTAATTTTAATATACATGTATATTACTTGTTAGATTTAAAAAGAAAATGGAACAAAGAGCAGCGAAAATTGCCACTGCCAATGAGGCAACTTCCACTGATGGCAAGGATAGTAAAAGTGAGAAGTCCAAGGCATCCAAGGAACTGAAATCTGCGGAGGATTTGCGAGTGGAGGAAGAAAAGCAATCTGCGCTGGAAATCAAGCAGAAACAGGAGTTCCTGAAGAAAGAAAAGGAGTTGTCAGACACAGTGAACAGGCTCATGAATCGTGGTGCGATGTTTCCTTTAGGAAGGGATCGCGCCTACCGCCGCTACTGGATGTTCAACGCCTTGCCAGGATTGTTCATCGAGGATGAAGATTCCACCGTGGGTAACTGCTTGTCGCAGCCCACGCCGTATAACCCCAACTCGAACCCATATACCTCATTCAATAATTCCATCACCATGGCCAGGCAGAAAAACGGATCTGTCGAGCAGAACCGCAATGCCAGTGACAAGGAGAATGAGGCCAACGGCCAGGTTGGACAGAACCCGAACAGTGGGCATCGCAGCCACAAGCTGTTAAGTGACAACCATCCCACTTTGAATGGGATCGTCGATTCGAGTGTTTCCAAACTCGCGGGATTAGCCAGTGTGAAGTCCGAGCTGCTGAATGGCAGTGATGACGGCGATGTCAAGCAAACCATCTTTGGAATGTGCAACGGTGAGGGTGACTCGTGCGACGTACACGGACACAGGACTTGCGTGCGGTGGGGGTTCTACCCCACTGTCGGACACGTGGAATCCCTGATCGGATCCTTGAATCCACGAGGTTTCCGCGAGGGATGCCTGAAAGAGATCTTGGTGGCAGAGAAGAGAAGGGTAGTGCAGTCGGTCGGAAGGTGCCCGGTGTCCAAGCTGAACATCAAGATAGAACCAGTCGGCCCGGAGTTTCCTCTTGAAAAAGAAGTGAGGAAGTCCAACCGGCTGCATCAAACTGTTGCCATCTATCCTGAGGGCACTACCATGCACGACTTCCTTGAATTGACCTTCCGGGACTCCATTTTAGAAATGGAAGAGAAGATCTATGCTGGTGGACTGGGATCTGTGAAAGTCAAAGATCGCATGGTTTGGCGGGAGGCCATACAACAACAGTCATATGACAGGCAGTGCGACGAGTTGATTTGGGGTGCCAAGCGTGAGGCCACACCAACGAAGTCTCTCAGCAATGGAATTCTCCCAGACAGCAGGTAAGGCTTATTATCTGTAGTGTTTCTCAATGTGGTTATCAGCAGGATCTTAAATTAAAGACTGGAAACAAGCAGTTCAGTAAATATATAATTTGTCAAATAATTTGAAGAAAAATGCATAAGTGATTTAGCAGAACTCTGAAAATGGCAAAATGAGTTTGTTTCAAGTTGTTAGAAAACCCTATATCTGCATTGTAGGACATTTAGAAATTTTCTAACGCGATTTATTTCACGTGTGAACTTTGAATTAATTTCATGTTTTATTTTTTATTTTTAAAAATTCACAGGAAAATGTGATGTTTAGAAAGTAGGAAATGTAGATGACATAATTCAACATTTTAAAAAAAATTCACCTTGGAAATTGACAGGGTTTTCTCCCAGACCTGAATTTGAAAGCCCTTACGAGTCCTTATTTTGAAAAAGTCAGAGAAATTCACCGCACTCATGGCGTAGGCCTACAAATTTGCAAAATTCCAAAGGTTTTCCGAGTACAAATTTGACAAATTTTCTAGGTTTTCTGGGTAGAAATTTGCAAAATTTTCCACGTTTTCCACGTTTTTCGTTAGCGAATTTTGAAAAATATTTTCCAGTGTCGATTTTGCAAAATATGTCAAATTTTCACATAATTGACATTGGTCAGGCAAATTTTTTTAAAATGACCCCTCACGAAGATGTTTTACATGGGCTGTCCACTCACTGCAGTTAACTCTGGAAGTTTTCAAATCTACCCTAAACCTTCCAAACATCTTATACAGGGGACCCCCAGATCTGGAAATCCTGGAAAAGTCAGACATTGCAATGTCTTCTACTTTCTAGTTCTACTTCTAGTTTTCTACTTATTTTGAAGAAGTCAGGGAAATTCGACATATTAATGTTTCCACATGGTTAGCTCAGGATCTATTTGATAAAATTTCACTAATTTCAGAGGATAAATTTGCAAATTTTTTAACAGTTTAATTTTCCAAATTTTCGATCTTTTCTGAAGAAAAACTGGCCATTTTTTCCACATTTTCTAATGTGGAAAGCCTGGAAAAGTCCGGGAAGTATGGCTTATTTTGAAAAAGTCAGGAAAATTCAACCCAGTGATGGAGATCCAAAAGTAATATTTCTAGGCCTCCGTTCTCCGTGTAAAAATGTGCAAAATGTTCTGGGTTTTCATAGTACAAATTTGCAAAATTTTATGGGTTTTCCGAGTACAAATTTGCAAAATTTTCCATATTTTCCGAGTAGGCCTACAAATTTGCAAAATTTTCCACATTTTCCGCAGACAAATTTGTCACATTAAAAAAAAAATTATGCAAATTTTCTGTTGGTTTTCAAAATTGTCGTTTGTAAATTTTTAAAAATATATTCCAGTGTATATTTTTCAAAATATGAACATTTTTCAAGTTGTCATTTTTTCAAAACCTGGAAAAGTTCGGGAAATTAAAAATGAAATTTGTTTGGGAACACCGTCTTGAGTAGCCTACAAAATTGCAAATATTCAAATGTTTTCGATGACAAATTTTGAAAATTTAAAAAAAAAAATATTTTCAACTGTGTTTTCGAGTACAGACTTGTAAAATTTTTAACCATTTCTGAAAAATTCCAAGGAGAAATTTGCACAATTTTCAACAGATTTCAAGGACAAATTTTCAAAATTCTGAACCTTTTCAGAGTAGCCTATAAATTTTCAAAATTTTCCGAATTTAAATTATCAAATTTTTAACAAAATGTCACGCTAATGTATATTATAATTTGTAAAAAAATTTAATTTTTCTTTGTTAATATTTCAGTATTTTAAAAATGGTAATCAGTAAATTTTGCAAAATATTTCTGGGCTTTTTTTTAAAATTGTGGATAACATTGGAAGTTGTCAATTTTGACATTGTCATTAGTCAGCAGGGAAATTTGTTTTAAAACCTGGAAAAGTCAGGGAAGAGAAAAAGGAAATTTCTGGGGGAACCCTGTTCTAACTAAAATCATATTTATAAATATAGGATTTTAATACATGCCTTTGCTATTTACTGAGAAAATATATTTGTGAAAAGTGTTTTATGAGCTGGCTTTTTTTTTTCTTAAAGTGCAACCACACTAACCAATGGGATTGACCCAGATGTCAAACAGGAGGGCATCAAAATCAAAACTGAGGTAGTGGACACTCCTGTTACCAATGTGGTCGTTCAGATGGCTTCAGCATTGCTGCAAATCTATCAGGGCATAGAAATTAAATATTTAATTGCTCCTCTAGGTAAGTTGTTTTTTCACTTTTGCTCCACATTGCCATAAGTCAATTTTCCAAGGATGCATTCTGCGATTTCAGCTCCTGACAAAGAAGAATTTCCATCTTCAAAGACACGTCACAAATCATATGCCGAACGTTGGGAGGACTCTTTGATGTCCACTAGCAGCCTTTCACAACTTTTTGTTCATCTTGCCACACTCGAGAAATGCGTTGCCTGGTCGAGATCCGCACTGAATGCCCGTTGCCGAATTTGTCGGCGTAAGAAAGATGCCGAGCATATGCTCCTTTGTGATGGATGTGATCGGGGCCATCATATGTATTGTTTGAAACCTCCTCTCAAAGTAAGACAATTTGAGGAATTTACAATAGTTTTTTATGAAATTGCCATGGCCATGTTGGCCTTCAGTTGACCATTATAAGTTATTCAGACCCCCTCGCATAAAGCTGCTAGAACTGACCTGTGGCGCTTTGCCTTTTGACCTTTTTGAAAGACCATAAAACTGCGCTTTCATGTATGGTTTACAATTCAACGACGAATGGTAAAGTCGAACTTTGGCTCGGATGCAATTTAAAATTCACTACTACGTCATTTTGTCGACAACATCACGTCGGCAGTAACATCGGCAACTTGGGAGAGCTCCAAGTCTTCTCTGACTCGGAAATAATTACTCAACCATTAATTCGCTATGAAGCAGCCCGGGCCTATTGTTGTTTGAGTTAAGCTAGATATTTTCATATTTGAAATTGTTGAAATTCCGGCTACACGGCTCGGGAACGGTTGCTCATACTCGGCATCTTCAATTCTACTCGAAAACTCACCCGAAGTTCAGCTTGCCCATCCCTATCACTGACACAGAGAGACGGCCTGCAATTTTGTTATCGTAATAAATGGACCTTATGCCGACTTCGTCTGCAGGCATATAATATCACGTGATATTTCATTCATTCCATTTGGCGAGATTTTTCCCCGAGGCACTGTGCTGAGTAATGTACTTTTGTTTGTTGGTTCAATGAAAAGATCACGTGATGTAGCCCCATACGTAACTCTGCGTAAGTCCATAGCATGTCTACCATCGCTCAACTGTGTGACGTTTTCAAGATGGCGCCATTAATCGTCCCCCATCATTCGTCTATGCATTGTGAATTGGGCATCAACGTTCATGTACATAGTTTATGGGAATTCTATGATTACATAATAGACGATGTACCATGCAAGTTTTTTTTTATGGCCAAAAATGTCAAAAGGTAAATCGCTGCAGATCAACAAAGGCCAGTTCTAGAGGCTTTACGCGAGTAAAGTTTGGTAGTGAATGAATCCTTCCTTTTTCTATATTTATTCGAGGGGGGTCTGAATACATTTGTTTGAGCATTTTACTACCTGGACATATTTTTTAATTCTGCATTTAACATCGTTTTATGAACTCAATAGGAAATACCCGAAGGAGAATGGCTTTGCGAGGTCTGTAGTCCCAAGGAAAAGTCGCCTCGTAAATCTAGAAAGCCTCCTAGAAAGGAAGTCGAAGAGGAGGATGAGGAAGAAGGTGGAGAAGAGAACGAAGAAGGAGCAGATGTCGAGTCTTCTCACGAGACTCGCTCTTCGAGAAGGAAACGACCAATTGTTGAAAGGTTGGTTGAAATTTGGCAAGCATTTGAGGATCACCTGTTATATGAAACCTTTAATTATTCACAAATTGCAATTTTAGCGATGCTGGTAGCATTACCGATGATTCTAGCGTGGATGATAAAATCCTAAACAGCGACATTTGCGAGGTTTGTGGCAAAGGTGGACATCTAATTTGCTGTGATCATTGCCCACTGTCGTATCACCTTGAGTGCATTGATCCCCCTTTGAAGAGGGTTCCCAGAGGCATTTGGGACTGTCCTAAATGCTGCGCGTACAAACCATTGGCTAAGAAGTTCAAGCCGACCATAACGCTAGAAAGTAAGTTCAATTTATTTGATCATTTAAAAATTATATAATATGACTTATTTCATGTAAAGCTAAAATTTGTGTAGCTCAGCTATCTTATTCCTCTCACCCTTCCACGTCCACTTATCTGGTATTGGGTGACCTGCAGATGTGATAATCTGGCATTTAAATTGCTTGAATTTTTTGTTGTTGCACACAATACAAATCAACCATTCGTCTTTGTGAGCTGCTGTTCATCTTTCGATGGGGCATGCAATATAAAGAATTATACAGGGTACTCCCAGACCTGGAAACCCTAGGAAAGTCAGGGAAGAATGGCTAATTTTGAAAAAGTAAGGGAAGTTCAACGCAGTCAAGTTGTTGCAATCCAAAATTAAGGCTTCTTCATGATTAGCTCAGGGCCCTTTTTCGAATAGATATTTGCCAAAAATTTTCCACATTTTCCGAGTGCAAATTTACAAAATTGTCAACTGTTTTCCAGTACAGATTTGTATAATTTTAAAATATTCTGGACTGTTTCAGAGTACAAGTTGTCAACATTTTATACATTATTCGAATACATTTTACAAATTGTCAACAGTTTTTCATGCTAATTTTGAAAATATTGAATATTGCCCTGTGTCGATTTTGCAAAATTGTGGATAACATTGACACATGTCGATTTTGACATTGTTATGGATCAGGGAAATTTGTTTAAAAACTGGAAAGGTCAGAGAAGTTAAAAATGAAATTTCTGGGGGAACCCTGAGATGAGTTTTTGCATAAACTCCATTACTGTTCGTTGCACTGAGCTGCATTTTTTCCAATCAATGAAACATGTAACAGACTATCTTCTAAGTAAATTAGTGTAAGGCAGTTGAATCATTTTACATGGGGGTTAACTCAATCTTAAGGTTAGAATATGTCCTTAAAACGTAAGCGCTGTGCAAAATGTGTGGCATGGCCGGTATTGATTTAAGGATTGGCTTAAGAATACAAAAAAAAATCTTTTTAAACCGTAAGAGCTCTTTCGAATTTCAGAATATACAAAATTATTTACTGATTCTCGGAATCCAGCTAAAAACAAGAAAGAAACGCAGCAACGTCATTCGCTCGATACCAGGGAGGAGAACTCGCCCAGGCGGTCCAGCAGAAATGCTGGCCGTGCCATTAATTACGGTAGGCAATGATCACTAAAGGCGCGTTGGTAGTGGGGTCCAACGCACCTATTAAATCCTGGTTTGGGCCTCATTTTCAGATAAACATTCCAGCGTCTACGACGAAGGTGAATGGGAAGTCGGAGGCTCTTCGCTAAGGAAGCGTCAACTACGCTCCGCTCAAGCAGAGATCCCCGATGAGGGTATATTCATGTTTTTTAATGCCAGCAATTGCTTTCTTTTCTCTGTATGTTTTTCTTACTGATTTTATTCTTTTCTTAGAATATTATGGGATGAGGAAGCGACAGACTCCTCCCAGTCGCCGCGGGGCCTCTATGGATGTGCCTCTAAACTTCAAGACCTGTGACCAGCTGCTCACGGAAATGGTGCGCAGTGAAGACAGCTGGCCTTTTCTTAGGCCTGTAGGGAAAAAAGAGGTAATTTGAATTTGTAGTTGGGGTTTTGTTTTTCTGCAATTTGTTGCATTGAATGCTAAACTTGATCTAACTATTTTTGTTATTTTTTTTTGTTATTTATTGCCATTACAATTTAAATTGGAGAAAATGTTTAAATAAATGTTTTGATTTTAAAAACAAGATGAGCCTTAAATGATCTACTATTTTCTGCTTTCAGCTGCCAATGTATCATGAATTAGTGAAACGTCCTATGGATTTTGGCACCATGCGGTCCAAGCTGAATGCCATGTCCTATCAGAACAATAAGGAATTTGTGTCGGATGTGTTCTTGGTGTTTCAGAATTGCATTCTCTTCAATCCAATAACCAGCATTCAATACAATGCTGCCGACCGGCTAGGAAAACTATTTGCAGACCGAGTGCAGGAGCTCAAGTTGAACCTTTTGACACCGGAAGCAGCTCCACGCCTCAAAAATGGCATCTGCGTCATAGGTGTGAGTGGGAGGAAGAGGCCGAGGAGGATAGTCAGTGAAGAGGAATCGGAAGATGGAGAAAAAGAAGCGGTGGATTTGAGTGAAAATGGCGATGATATGGACTTAAATATAGATGTAGAGGATACGAGCGAAGATGAAACCATAATTTCTGAATCACCTTCAAACGAAGGTGATGACTCTGATGAGTCGGAGCAGCTATCTGTGTGTTCAAATGGGGAAATGCTGGAGGAGGAAGAGGAGGAAGTGGTAGTGGATGAAGTCGAGGAGGATGAGGGAATGGATTCTAAGGAGGACGAAGATGCGTGACAAAGGCCTACCGACGCGCATTTTCCTGGTCGCAATAATTTATAGAGGCTCGGTTGAGGTAAATTTAGCTCGATTTTTTTGCATGTTTCTTGAAGTAAATTTAACCATTTGTGCAGCTTAAAAGCTGTTCAGGTTTTGCATTTTGAGCTTGTGAGTGAAGCTGGGCGTCGTTATTAATTTAAACAGTGTTATTCTCAAAAAGCTTGGTTGCATATTTCAAACCTTAGAACACCACACCCAGCCAATCTGAACTCTGTCTGTATAAATATGAATAGTTCTCTGACTAGCGGCCTTCGTTCCTGTCTTAAGTGTCAGCTTTTTCGGATGAAACAGGTTCCATACAGAACCTGTTTGATCTCTGCACGCTAAAGATCCGTCTTGGTGGGTGGAAGTCCTCATTGGTAGACTAAAATCCCAAGGTAGGTGATGCTGGCAAATCCCCTGGCATTGCCTCGTAGCAGAAATAGGCCAACGTTAAAAGTCAGCAAACAAATATGCTAAAACTGTGCACATGTTGTTTTGTTAGGTTGTGCCAAGTTGATCAAATGTTGTGCCATTTAATGGCTATTTTTTTGTTTTGTTGCAGGATTTTTGGAATTGTATACGTGAGAAAGCAGTGGCCGAAGTTCAATGATAAAAAGCGTCGCCCCAGATGAGCGACGCTGGCTTCTATCCAGAATTTTGCGTTCAACACGTCCTAGAGGAGGGTATTGGACGTGACAGATACTAATTTAAACTTCTCATTATGTTTTCATTTTTTTTTAAATTCTAAAGCTACACGCGGCTTGTAAATATCTTGCTGGTTGGCAGCAGCCATCATCGCGTGGCCGGATGGTGTTTTGAATTGAAACCGGAAGGACGTAGCCCAAACAAATAGATGATAGTGGAGGAATTTTGCTAAAGATTCTTTGATAGAACCTGTGGCGTATTTTGTTAGTGCATTTATTGCAGATATCAGTGTTAAACTGGATGATTTGCTCGTGTTTAACAGCGAAAGTGCCAGAATTGCCCAATTTCGTGTAACGTCGATGCCTTGAAATTCATCCTAATTTTTTTTTTCTTGATTTACTCCTCCATCAGTCTGATCACACAAACTTTATTCAGAATAATTGCTATTTAAAGCGGCTTCGCTCTGGGAACTTATTAAATTTTGTCTCGTTTAAATATTGTGTCGTTTATTATTCTTGGGGTCTTATGAACACGCTACAAACACGCCCAATTCATTAATTCTTTGATAAATTTAGGAAGTATTTTCTGACGGTTTTTGAATTGGCTCGTAAGTTTGATTTGAATAGGTCATTGTTTCCTTAGACTTGGAAAACCTGCAAAAGTCAGGGAAATTCAGCGTATTAATGTTGTCACAGTACAAAATTAATGCTTCTTCGTGTTATGAGCCCATTTCCAAACTTTTTAAAAAAAAATTTCAATACAAATTTGTAAAATTTTAAAAATTACCAAAGACACATTTGCAAAATCTTCAACAGTTTCCAAAGGCAAACTTGCGAGCAAAAATTTGTAAAATTGAAAACAGTTTCCGAGGAGAAATTTGCAATTTTTTCAACAGATTTTGAGGAGAAATTGGTAAAATTCTCAACCTTTACAGAGTGCAAATTTGCAAAACTTTGAAAATTTTTAGAATACAATTTTGTAAAATTTTAAAAACAATAACATGCTAACTATTCAAAGTTTTCACATGGTAATTTTCAAAATGTTTAAAAATTGGCATATGGAAATTTTGTCGTTGGTCAGGGAAATTCGTTTAAAAACCTGGTAAGGATTTGAAATCTCACACAAATATAGGTGAGTGTAGATTTCATTTTTTTTATTTTAGAATTGCTTTAATTTTTCTTTAATCTTTAAAGAAAAAATAAAATTACAACAAATGTTTCGATTTTATAACTTCGTATTTTGAATTTTTTTTAACATAATCTGGATATAATTTTGCCATGTAGAATTATTTGAAATTTCAAATTTTGTGGGTATTGAAATAAGTGGTAATTTGAAATTTTGTTTACAAATTTCACAGCAAAAAAAATGTACAGCAACTTAGAGACAAAAAAAATGGAAAAATTGTTGGGTTAAATAACTATTTTTATACATGTATACTCATTAATTATACCATCACAAGAATTTCTTTTAGAATGAAAAATAAGAAAATTTAGGTAAAATATTTTTCTTTGGTCGTTATTTATATTTATACTGTTGCGGTACTAGTTGCGGAAGCGCTACCTATTTTCAGATGCACTGAAGTTTGGCTTTTTTCCGTTTCAAGGTTCAAGGTTCACGAATTATTCAACTTTGAACTTGATTTTTTTCTTTGTTTTTCAAGTGAAAATACAGGCTCAATCCGCCTCTCATCTGCGGCGCATAATCGTTTGGTGCTACTGAGGTGAGCAGTTCATTTTCGGTTAGGAACATAATGGCTGTGGATTCGTATGCTTCGGATTGAGTTTCCAAGTCGAAAGTCTCCTGGATTTCAACTGAAGACATTTCACAACTGTTCAAAAAAAAGAAAGAAAATGATAATCTTGAGTTTTCAATTCAATATTGATAACATAATTAAGACCCGGCTCTTACTTAATTATGAATTGTACACTTTTTCTTCCTCCTGTCGTGTTGTTTTTGATTATGCCCAAAAGACGAGGTTCGCCTAACTTGCATCTTGGAATGTTGACTTCGTCGACAACTTCGTTGACAATTGAATCAAAGATTTCTTTAGTCAAAAGGGCCGGGTCCATGTTGTTGGAGCCGTCGAGAATTCCTGGAACATTCTATAAAGTAAATTAAAAAATTAAATACTGTATAAAGTTCTTATAGCTCTATTTTTTTGGAATTTCAAATAGATCTGCAAAGATAACCCTTCCTTTCAGGATTTTTTGTTTCTCTTCAATTAATGATGGGGGCAGATTAATATTATTTAGTACAAGGAGGACTATGTTGTAAGTCTCGATGTGAACCATGAATGTCTATGGGAAATTTTTGAAGAACGTTTTGAGCAATTATTACTGTTTTTTTACGTCATTACACGTTCATTACTAATGTCATCACTCGATCGCTTTCATTACATTTCAATCTTACACGATGATTTGAAATGAGTATTTTTGCTTAAAAACGTGGATCTGTGTACTACAGTAATGACGATTTTTCGTAATCTTTCTGCGCAATCATTCCGGGGTAGCGCAAATTGGAAATACGAGTCAGGAATGCATGGCGCGCGAAATTTAAATAAGGGTTGACAATGGGGAGAAACCTAAATGGGCAATAATAATCACCAGGTTAATGATAGGGGAAACCGACATGGTCTTATCAATACTAATGATAGAATTAATGATGTGCGCATTCTGCAGTCATTATTAATGGCGGTATTCAGCCAGTAATGACGCCGAAATCCGAATTTTCATCATTATACCGGCCATCATTTCACATTTTCTCACCCTACATGATAGTTCTCAATGTCACTCTCAGAAGGTCATGACATTCCTAGTTGCATGAATACTAATATTCAACTAATTGAGAACTAATCCTTCAATACTGATGACAGAATTAATGATGCGTGCAATCTGTATTAGTCATTATTAATGGCGGCATCCATAACAACGTTCCATGTAATGTTGTCAAAATCCGGATTTTTATTATTGCCGGCCATCATTCCATTTTTTTTTTCACCCTACACGATCATTCTTAATTAATGTCACACTCTGAAGGTCATGACAGTATTAATGAACGTGTACGGTTCGCGGGAAACAATTAATTGGCACCGCCCATCTACGTGTCAAATTTAAGCAAAACCTTGCCTCCGGCTCCGGATGTCCTCCAGGCCCGTCAATTAAGCCCTGGGCCTCTCCGCACCACTGGCTTCTTTTGAGCAGCACGAACTTCCGGTCACTGCTGATCAGCAGCGTCCCGACGCCCAGAGGGTCGGACATAAATGCCTGCGTATTGCCGTGTTTCAGCAGTCCTCGGCGCCGGAAGTCATCGACCATCTCGTTGCAGTTGGTCCCCAGATAGTCGCGGTACGAAGTGAGACCCAACCGGAAGAAGGGCTTTGACTTCGATGCCCCAGATGCCGGAAGAAAGAGAAGCTCATGAAGGCGGAATTTGGAACCGTTGAAGAGGCGAGGGTTGGCAGCTAGGCGTCGCTCCCAAGTTGCAGCAATTTCGGACTCGATCTGAGGGTCCTGCTGGCGATTGCAGTCAAAGGGCCTGAATTCGGAGCCTACTTCATCCTCTGAAAGGCCGGAGGAGTCGGGGCTTAAGACTTCGAATTCGACCACAGAATTGTCATCCATGGTTTCGATATCATTGACAGAAGTATGACAAAGCTGGTTGCAACGTGCTGATAAGCACTGCAGCCCACGTGTCCTTTGTTTGCTTTTATTGTCAGATAAGCAACTTTTGATGGAAGCTGAAACCCCATGAATCTCATTGCCTCCAGTAGCAGTTTTCGAAGCTACTGCGCTTCTGGAAACCACCTTTTGTTTCTGAAGTGAGTACTGATGTGGAAGTGACGTCAAAATAGCGCGCGTCATTTTCAAAAGTTATACCAGAAGGATTTTGTCCATTGTTCTTGGAGAGTAACATTGGAGCTAAAAAAAATGCTGTTTGCAAAGAAGATTGTTGCATTTGGCTTGGCTAGAAATTACCAGTATGCAGAAAAGCTTGATGCAATTTTAATGGAGTACTAAGACGAGCTTTGCAAAGTCCTGAAGAAGTCGGGGAAGAATGACTCATTTGGAAAAAAGTCGGGGAAATTCAGCGTATTTTGTTGTGACTATCCAAAATTAATGTTTCTACGTGGTTAGCTCAAGGCCTACTTGCAAACTTTTAAAAATGTTCGATGTACAAATTTGCAACATTTTTTTAACGGTTTCCGAGGACGAATTTGAAAAATTTTACAACAGTTTCTATTAGGTCATATTTGCAAAATTCTCAATACTTTCTTAGGACAAATTTCCTAAAATTTTTGAGGACAACAAATTTTAAAATTTTTAAATCTTTTCTAAAGAGGAAATGCTAAATTTTCAACAGTTTCCGAAGAACAACTTTCACAATTTTCCACTTTTTCAGAGCATGAATTTGAAAAAATTTCCTCTGTTTTCGAGGACAGATTTGTAACATTTTCAACACTTTCCGCGGATCAATTTTAAATTTTTTTTATCAGATTCTGGGATCAAATTTTCAAAATACTTAACTTTTTCAGAGTACAAATATGGAATTTAAGTTCTTTTTTTTAAGATGTTATGTATATCTAATTTCGTAAAATGCAATTTATATTTTTTATACTTTTAGCAACAATGCTTCACCTGTCATACATTCATTCATGCAATGCATGATGCAGTAAAATGTCAAATGTAAGTTTCCGATTGGTAATTAAATGTTGCAAATGCCCGTTGTTCAACACCGGAGGAGGTAACAATGGAAATTTTTGTTGCTAATTGCGGCCATTACATAAATTATTTGATTGAAATGTTTCACATTAGCAAATGTTTCCAGAAACAACTGGCAATCAATTAGCAACAGAAAGATTCTCCATGTTGCTAATTGGTTGCCAGTTGTCTAAAAGTATGCACTTATGTAAACAAAACAATTTAGATAGCAATTTCTGTAAATAATTTACGCGAAAATATAATGTAAAACAATTCATATAAACAACTGGTAGCAATTAGCAACAAAAGTTCCTGTTTCTTCCAGTGTGGACTTAGCTTTAGAGATGCACAAATAGAGAATGTGACGTGTAATGTTACATGATTTGTGCTTTCTGGAATCTTGACATGCCACTTCCGATTCAACTGTGAAAGTAGGTTCCTTGAAGCCATGTTTAAACCTTAATACTTATTTAATTTCGGTTTTCAAACCTTTTAAAACCATTCTCAAGTTTTTTTGAGAAATGGTGTTGCATTTGACTCACTTTTATAGGCAAAAATGATAATAAATGTCAAATGTTTTAGATGCGAAAAATAGTTTTATTTACTCACTATTGTTTTCCACAAAGGATAAATCAGGTGTATTACTCATAATGAGCATGTAATTAGTTAAGTCTTATTTTGACAATGGTGGACATATTGAGTAAGTTTTGAGAATAAAAGTTTCTGGGTGGCCACAGGTCAGGGGAAGAAAAAGTGGTCATGGAAGTCATGGAAATGTCAGGGAAATTTTCCCAAATAAAAGCAAAATGCTATCCCTGCACCCAGTCTGCTAGCGGCTCCATCCCCAATCCTCTTCAGCTAGACTTGTAACAAAATCTACTGTTTTGCCAAGCATCTCATTGCAATTGTTATCTTATTTTTTCATTGTGACAAAAAATTGATATGCATTAACGAGTAAGTTTTGGTCAGGGAATTTTGGATTTTAGTCAGGGAAAAGTCAGGGAAATTGAAAATGAAAATTGTGTGGCCACCCTGCACTTGTTACTCATCTCTCTGTGCGTTATAAATTCTGACGCAAATGTTTACAACGAGTGATGTAATGAGAATATAGGATTTTAAAAAAAAATTCTAATTAATTTTTTTAATTGAAACGTACTTCTCTGAACTGGAAAACCAACATTTTAACTTGATTAACAATACATTATTAAATCTTTTGTTTGTTTTGTTGATTTGTAACGTTAGGCAATTTGTGCTATTATTGTGAACGATGAATATAAAATTCATGCTTAAAAATGTATAAAATTCATACTTGAAAAAAATATAAAATTCATACTTAAAAAGCATGCTTTCGCCACAAAATCCCGTAGTAATAAGTGCTAAAAATTGGAGGGAATGTTGACGGAAAAATGTTTACACAATCAGAAACGAATTTGGAACAAAATCAAGTATATGAATTTAAAAACTTTTTATTAAGTCGATAAGCTGCATAGATTCCAGTTACCTTAAATGTAAGCGCTAATGTATACCTGATGTAGTAATGTCATTTTTAAAATAATTGGGGGAATTATTGATCATAAAATGTTTTTTTTTCTCCTAATTCCAACATTAATATTACCTCATCAACGATTCAACGTGTTTTTTGTTTATAGAGTACAATGACCCGTTTTCACATACGGAGTTGTCTTTTGAAACCTTTTGAAATATGTGGGAGTTGCGCTATCTCTGATCGGGTCTTTTAGACGGAAAACGCATAGAAAAAGCGCTTGGGTGGTGTCAAATTTTATGTCAACAATCATACAACGAAAATCTGCGTGTAACACAAAAGTGCAGTAATGCTCCAGACATGTCTGAGATATACATGTAAATTACATCCGAGATAGTCAGATCTTAAAACATAAAATCGGCTAATCGTGATATCCAGCATATCAGCCAACATTATAGCCTTCTTAATGAGTGGATTCATTTATACAGGTCGACGAATTTATGTACTAGTAATGGAATACTAGTATCTGTTACAACTTCAGTCTAGCAAAGTTATGGTACTCCCCTCCCCACCTACACGATGGTTCCTGCTGAGATTTTATTATTTCAAAGTGCTCGCAGAACCTGTTCATGTTTATACTTTGGTGGATTTGCGAGCCTATTAGTTGAGCACAAGCATGAAAGGAAAACCCGACTATTCAATATCACTATGTTCGGCTTATTTATGGTACCCAGTCCATATTTCATATTTACGACACCAGAACACTGGTTAGCAAACGAAAACCTCTCGCATTCAAATTTTTAAACAGAAATTCTTTCTTTGCAGTTATTGTTTACGACTCGACATTTGCAAAACCAGAATATTACGTGCCGTTCTTTTCATTTGCGCCTCGCATACATTTCACGAACAAGAGCTTGGCAAAAGTCCGGCTCGTAAATGGTCCTGCAAATTTAAAAGATTTTTCGAAATGATATATTGTGGAAAAAACATGGGCGAGCAAACCGAACCTACCGTATTATCTTTTTTGGGTATTTAAATATTATCTGCCGCTATTTTCGAGCACCCCTCAAAGGCTGTTTAAAGCTCAACAGGGGACGGGGTTGTTTTTTGGAAATGCACGAAAATAATTTCGCTGTCTTAATCAATTACCCAGCACCTAGCAGCAATAAGGAAGGAATTCATCAGAAAAAGTTATTATTTTTTCTCTCCAAAAATTTGCATTAACAACATTCGTCAATTTGACCTGACGTACAGTGTATAGGTTTTGACCAGAATGTAATTATTACAATGTTTTTTTCGAAATGTAATTATTACAATGTTTTTGTTTTTTCTTCGAAATGTATTACACTGTACTTCCTTTGTCAATTCTGAATGAACGTCGAAATGTTATCTCTACAAACACATTTTTCAACACGAGTGAGTGGTGAAAAAGGCATCCTGCTAAGTTTTTACAAGTATAATTAGCAATTTATAGCTACTAAAAATATACGTTTATCACGCACGATACATGTATATCGACCGACATAATTTTGAGAATGTTAACCTTCGCCACATGCCTTTTATGGCCAAAATAATCACTGGGATTTTTTTAATGATATTTTTACGAGGGTTTGCTTCCTAAGGCAATTAAGAGCTCAACATTCCTAGACAAATGCAATTTCGACGTTAGGTTAAATGTCTCGCATACTAACCACTTAACGGTTGAGTAATTCATCGGAAATTATTTATATGCCGTTAACAATAGTAGTCTTTCAAAGTAAAAAAAAATATACATTTTATATTTAGAAATGCCGAAATATGTCGGCACTATGATACCTCCGCTGTGGACAACCTCGTTAGCATAAACGTACGCATACTTTTACTGTATAATGTAACATTACGAAGTAAATGAGCTGCTTGTCTTGAATACTAAAAGTTTGATAAATTATACAAATAATTTAGTGGACTTACAGTACATGTAGGGATACTCAAACGAATCTTACTTTGACAGTCGTGAAGACCCGTGTGCAAAAGGAATGCATTTCATGATCTGCACAATCTGCAAAAAGGACTTCACGGCTGCAAAATTACGATTCGTATAGCTTCCGTCTGAGTACTCTTATTATGTTTTGGTGAGATAAACCTGTAGAGTATGTACAGTGTACAGTATGTAGATTTAGGCATAATTTCCGAAAACATTTTTTTTCTAAAATTATGATCAGATTGAACGAAATATTTAAACATTCTCATTTACAGCACCTGTAGTAAGCAATTCATAGTCTACTAATGTTTTTGGGTGACCCTACAGGCTCATAAAAACAGGAGTCGACAGTATCTGTAAATTATATCTGATAGAACTTCTGTATGAGAGGAAGAAATAATGTTTGTTAGCATCAAAGGGGATTCTCACTTCTCTGATCACAAACCTAGCTAAGACGTTTTATAGCAGTAGCCTTTTTGATGATGAGAAACAATTTCAACTTGTCGGATTAATCATACGATTTAAAAATTGATGTTTTCGTTTTAAAAACTGTTAGCCACAATAAATAGTTATTTAAGAAACTGAGAGATTAAGGGAGGGGGGGAGAAGTGGTCATGGAAGTCATGGAAATTTTCCCAAATAAAAGCAAAATGCTATCCCTGCACTCAGTCAGACTTATAACAAAACCTAGCTACCAAGCTTCTCATTGCAATTGTTTTTTTATTTTTCATTATGACAAACAAATTGATTTGCATTAACGAGTAAGTTTTGGCCAGGGAATATTGGATTTTAGTCAGGGAAAAGTCAGAGAAATTGAAAATGAAAATTGTGTAGGCAAAATCCGAATAAATGAAAAAACGGATAAGTGCAAACGTTTTCCTTTCCGGGGTCAATGTTCACTTATCCGGGTTCGACTGTGCTAAAGGTGCCAATTTTTAAACATTTTCACTTACATCCCATCCACGTTGCCTATTTTGACGGAAGTGGTTATGATCGACTCTCCAAATGTTGAGTACGAACCCATTCATGAAAGTTTCAATTTGCATCGCTACTGGACATAATGCATGCCTCAGACATTATTAAAAGATAGTATTGATTTCATTCAAACGTTTTAGGCAGCCTCCTGCAGCAATGGAACCTCGCAACCATTCTGTCGCATGGAATGATGATGGAATGGTTCAGGCCTAGCTCATTCTGATTCGTGTGAAATCACAAAAACACTGCCTTTACGTAGCAACCTCAGTTTGGCATTATCTTGCCTTACACAGGCACTTATTGCGCTCTGCCTTATCTTTCCTATACCGCGAGGGTTGGATGGGGGTCCATAATATCCTCCGAAAATACCGCAAATTTTCTGGCTGCCTTATATCGTTGCAATTGAAGGCTCTATAGCTCCAGTTCCCCTTTTTCCAATTTGGTATCTGGCATCCCCTCTTCTCCTACTCCTGATTGGATCTTTAAGCTTTTGACCATTATTCACTTTTTCCTCGATCCCCACGTTCAGACATTTCTCCAAAACCGATAATGCATCGCACTTGCGGCAATGGCATAACGACATTCTGATTGATTGTGGCCACCGAAATGATAATGTTCGCGGATTTTCGCACTTTATCATCCACCAGTTAATATTTAACGGCTATAACTGGCGCCTGACGCATTTTTCTTGGATTTTTTGCAGATGTTCCAGAGCTCGTTACGTCATCAATAATTCTTGGAGGAAAGATTTTGTGGAATGAAAGAGGGGCTAATGGGATCGTAGAAACCAAGGTAACCACATCTATATATAATGAGAGCGCGCTCTAATTACTTACTGAACTTGAGTTCTTCATGGTCTCGTATTATGTGCTATAAACGTGGGGAAAATCATCATTGAAGCTAACGATCTTCAGTTTTTTGGAACACCTAAGCTCACATATATGTACATTATACGCTGCAGTGTGGGTTTCTTGTGGGTTGGCCTAGGAAAAATCCATTACTTTTAGTTATGGTGCATTTCTTGGATCTCCAATCTCGGTATTTTGTTATCATTTAGAATACTGGAAATATACTCACTTTTTTGAAGTTGGATAGATGACCATGATAATTGTAAACTTAAAATGTGGATCTTTTTAAAAAATGTTCTAGAGCATTCGGTACAGGATGCATTGTTATGCAATTTTTTCTTACCTTATCACACTTCATATACGAGTGATTTCTACATGCTTCAAAGCTAGTGTGGAAAGGTTTTCCTAAATATTGCACGGCTGATAGCTGAACAATAACGGACAACAGCTCTGTAAGCCCTGCACTACCAAATAAAGCGTTTTGCTGTTACTGTCATATCAAGCTGTCTTGCTATTTATAACAAGTGCGCTTAAAAGGCACTTGCCCAGTTTCTAGAGGAAATCCTCTAAAGAATAGAATAACACATCACCGAATATATGGGAATACTGCATATGGAATAATATACTGCAAAAATGTCTACATTGAAAATTCGAACTAATCGCTAAGAATGAAAACTTGACCACTGAACAAATGCCAAAGCCATAAAGCCAACTTTATCTCTATCATCCACAGTCAAAATTATCATTCTGATCTGCGAAATCGTATTGCTTGAATTATACAAGTTCGTTATTTGGAAAAAGACCACTGACGTTAAAATGTAGGTCTACATACATCACCGACAGCATAACTTTACCGTATTGTAGCTGTTCAAATGGTAGTCAAATCATGTGGGCCTATCTTCAAATAAGCTTCAAATATTAAATAAATCTGTATATGGCGCCCGCTGATGGAATTAAACGAAGGGCATTTGAACTGAATAGCGAGATAGGCTTATTATTTATACTTATGTCCAAAAGCTAAGAATAATTTAGATTCTTGTGAATCTAACAAAAAAAAAGAAAAGGTGCAGTCGTGTTTGTGGGCATGGGCCATTCAAAAAGGTCGTGCGTGTGGTTTGTCATCACATTACCCGTTAAATCTCCCAATGAATGGCCACGAACAAACTGGGAGGTAATGCACTAAGGGGGCTCTGCCCCTTCTGGCAAACTTTCCACCCAGAAAATAAGTGCAAAAAAATATCGAGCGATCCTGTACCTGCAGTCCGTCCGTGTGTGGGAACGCACTTGGAGTACACCTCCGTTACTGCCCCGCTCATGGCCACACTCACGTACTTGAAGCAGTATTCCACGTACAAAGTTTCGCTGAAGAAGTGGCACGGAAAAGTAACGGAGTCACGGGTCTTGTCCACTCTCCTTTCGGACAAGTAGCTGAAGATGGCTGGCGAGGCCACCGGAGCCGCCACGGTCCTCTTACGGCCGTACAGTCGGATTCTATCTCTGGGGAGGATGCACTTGGGGAACTTGTAGAACAGGGTAACCCCTTGGGCGCAGGGGAAGATGCTGTCCGTCTGGGCCCGCACCTCGTATTCCTCGCTCCACATCACACGGATCAAGTCACTGCTGGCGATGCTGCTGTTGGTGCCTGGGTCCGTGCGCAAATGCAGCCGGTAGGACCCGGCCTGGTCAAAGTGGATGCACCTGATGGTGATGTCGCGAGTGGTGATCCGATAAAATTCGCTCAACTCCTGCACCCTTTGCCTGTTTGGTTCTCCCATCAGGGACTCATTTCTGCCGTAGTAAGCCAGCTCCAACCAGGTTGGGTGGCTGGGCTCCTTGGGATGGCAGGCTACGCCGGTAGACTCCAGCGTGATGGACACGTCCGCCGTGTACGTCTCCAGAAGCAGGGGCACCGTGAATTTAAAAGATGGCCACCGGATGTCGATGGTGTTGCTCACTAGGGTCAGGCTGTCTCCACTCTCGTTGAGCTGTGAAGGAAAAAAAGATGCAATTCCGTTAATGACCCCGAATTTTTCTTTTTCGGTCTAGAATTGTTCCATTTCATTGTTTGAGGTTTGCGAGCTGGTCTATTATCGCATATTTTTTGCGAATTTAGAATATTTAGAACAGTCACATTTGCAGTTTTGGATTTCGGGCCAATTTGTCGTTAGATACGAAAACTATGAATACGATTAACAGAAATTAGTGTAATTTGTATAAATATACGATCGTTTATAGATTAAAGACATTTATTTGCACTGTTATTGAAAAAAGGTATGGTTATGAGAGATTATTTATTGCCATATTTTAATTTTTAAGAAACAGCGACTTCTCCTAGTTTAAGGCTGTACGCATTGCTTTCTTGTACCCTATGATTGCCTGTATCTAGGGGCAGCATGAATTTCATGGGCCAAACTTCACATAATCTGAGAAACATGAATTTTTACAAATTCCATATCCATGCCAAAGCATAAAGCTGGTCATACACGAGGCAAATTATTTCTGGAAACATGGCACGTTCAAAAAGTTCTGTCTTTTAGAATGTGAATTCTAATGTGAAAAACTAAAAAATGTTCAGAAATATGCGATTGACTTTTCGAACAAAACTTAAATTGGCAAGTTTCCAGAAATAATTTGCCTCGTGTATGACCAGCTTAAGGACGAAATCTTGAGAGATATAGATGAACCTAATGTTCAATACTTGTATGTTTGTCTATTTTAAAAACACAAGGAGGGAGGAAGCACGAGAATAACTTTGAACTTCATTTTTGGGACAATGTTTCCCAAGTTGAAATCCAAAAATAAATCTAAGGGGCATACGTTAAAGATACATACAGATTGAATAAGTGTTTTATAAACAAATAGTGTGCAGCACAAATGACTTATTTTTTTCTTTCCAAAATTGTGCATCAAATTCCGTATAATTGTTATTGCATGTAACTCGATCAGCACTGATATTAAAAATATCAGCGTTTTATAAGTTAACGGTATATTTCTTATTTAAATATCCATATTATCACAAGTTTAGGGCGATTTACCTTTGGTTTCACAATCATTTTGATGAAATACCGTCCTGCACCCAGCACAGTTCCACACTTGAACGTCACTTTTCCTATCGTTGTCTTGAGCACATCGTTAACCGTCGTTAGCGTACTGTTGTTTACGGTATTGATAAGGTGAGCCTCTACTTGATTTTCATATTTGTCATCCTCGGGACCCAAATCCAAAGAGCTGAAGTTGTATTTCACATCCAAATCTCCAGCCAGGGAAACATATTGGGCGGGCGAGTAAAGTGCTTGGGAACCTCTTGGGCTGTCATCTACCGGAGAGTATAAAAGTTCTGGTTAAACTGATCAATTATATTATGGGAACAAAATAGTGGAATGTGATTAACTTACTCGCGCTAGATAGACTTTGCGTAGCGAAAATGGCGATACAAAAATATAGCACATGATCCATGTTATCAGGGGCCTTTCATAAAATGCCACAAAGCCAGGTACAGGAGTTTTATATAATATCTTTGAGACATCAAGAATCCAGTAACAAGAATGCCGTGCATTGAGACTCGACTGTAAACGTCACCCCAGCCAATCAATGTTGATCTGTAATAATGACAAAAAAATGCCAAAATTATTTTAAACAAAGTATTTTGAAGTTATCTTGTTTAATAAAACGATGGATAATATCACATCGTTCCAAGATCGTAACAAGTTCCAAGATTTAACTTGTTAAATCTAAATGTATTTAATGTATCATGATAATGCATTTGTGAAGATCTAAAAATTAGTGTATCCACATATACTTAATTTATTTGTTTAATTCAAAGAGCCGTTTTCCTATGATAACGTTGATACTTATTAAAATTTATTTGAAATCACAGATTATAAATGACCATTATTCTCACATACGGTATAGAAACCCAGCTGTAATAAGCTTGATCATTACTGTTAAGTTATTAATTTATTACGTCATTGTAATAACGAAAACAATTGCAAAGGCTTGTTACGTTTTCCCATTTCTGAGAATTTTATTATTTGTGAGAAAAGTATGTTACTACTTAAATCTCTGTATTTAGTCAAATGACGCAATTTTCAAACAAATGTCATATGTGACTACTTTAGTATACTGAGCCTCGTCATGACGAACTCGTTTAATTAGAAAGTACGAACTAATTTCCAATCCTTATTCAGAATTTGAATACAATGAAATATTAATTTCTTCGTTTAAGACGATCTCGGATAACATATCTTTTCGAGTTACCTAGCAGACAGTTTGAAACAATTTCACGAAGTAAATAATAAACGGAGTATTTTAGATAAACTAAAGTTGTGTACCTCGAGTTATTTGTGTACACACTTGTGTATATACTGTATATTTGGAATTTTTTCATATTTAGTTCTTTCTTTTTGAAATCATACTTTTTCTGACTTTTCATAATATTAACTTTGGTTTACACTAACAAATTTCGATAGTCTCATTGCGTTCTTCTAAGAGATATTCGACTGTATAGTGCGAAATCACAAAGACGATTTTAAATTGAAAAGAAAAAAATACAAATTAATAATTAGAAGACGATTTTAAACCTCTGTAAAATCAACTATTAGTGAGAATTTTTAAATGCATTTTAGTTATTATACATTGTATTTTGCAATTAAAAATCGGAGACCATATTGCCAAATCACAAAATAAATTGAAATTGAAAAAACGTATCACAATAAGCAATAGATGATATATTTTGAACTGCTAATTGTCTAATAAGCATATTTTGAAGAAAATTTACAATTTTAGGTGAGGGTTTGGAAAAATGCATTTTAGTGGATTTCTTTTGCAATTGAAAATCGGTATACTGAAAAATCTAGACAAATAATCTAGATTTTTTGAAATATTTTCGCCACCGCCCTTGCTGTAAATGTTAAGTTAATTATTTGCGTTTCTATTATATTTATTTTTGGGGATTTGATGCCTGAATGCAGGAAACCATAACATTATGACAGGTTATTGCATTGTTAATTTAATATTATGCAAGGCATGAATGTTGACATTTATGTCCGGACTTCGAAATACATGTAGGCCTATGACAGTTTAATAAAAAATTCAATATTTTTTATTTATGGGGCTCTGTTTTAATGCAGAGTACCCAATTATACACTGCAGCTGTTCTCAATCCAACTTGTTACTTCGATGACAAATTTTAAAAAAAATTGCTCACCATAACGTTGTTTATACTTGTAATGTATTAAGAGGTTACGCGTAATCCTCTAACAAAACACACCTAAGGCAAAACCTACATGTAATCTATTTTCCCATCCGTATAATCATCGAAAATAGGAGTAGTACACGCGTATAGCCATGTATTTGGCAAGGTCATAAATTATCCAATCCTGACTAAAAACACGGAAGGCAGAGTTTAATGAACTTTTTGTTTTTTAAAGAATGATAGGAGCTTACTACTTAGTTTGTCCATATATTTTCCTATACATGTATCGTGAAGTATCATGTGTTTCCGTGATTAGTTTTCGAAATTCTAATGCAAGTGCAGTAATGATCGAGGCAAAAGGAATGATGTTTCACTTGCACCAAGCTTCCGAACAAAATTCAGTAATGTTTAACGATTTATTTTTTGTTTATCAAAGTTTCCTGTGAAACAAGCAAATAAACGATAGTTATAAATTTCAATGGCTTGGTAAATGTTAACTGATCCGGCTAGGTTATGTGGAAAATGCGCAAGTTAATGGGCAGCCGTTAATAATCCTTAATTAATTAAATGAGCTGTCTAAATGTATGAACATTTCTAATTAATAATTAACTGTACCTGAATGTTTCATTTTCAAAGGTTCGAATTCATTTTTAATGTTCTGTAAATCTGACCTTTCACATCGGTCCCCTGTTGACTTCTGCTTAAAGTTACATGGAATTCGTGGAAATACATGTAATAATTTATCTGTAATCCTCATGTATAACATAATTTACGATGTTCCTTTAGTCAATATAACTGGAATTTGTGGCACAGATTAAAGGATTAAAACCATTGGCCAAAAGGTTTCCATTCGTATTCATGAACTGCATTATCAGCAGTAAGCATTCCGACTGCTTTGGAGGGACCTCATGCTTCCAATACACGCGCTTAAAGGAATTTTTTTGTACGAGAACTGAATTTTAATGATGACATTATCTGTTTTTTTTATTTTTGAGTATAAGAATTAAACGCATCTTTACATGCCAGTAGGTCTGAAGGACTAACCATAAAAACACTCGCCTCTCATAGTGGTATACTCGGCTATTGAACACATTCTGTCATGATTCATTTAACAACGTTAAGATATGATGAGCTAAGATATTTCACTTCGAAAATATTGTTTAAAACTATTGAAAACAACGCTCATATATAGTTACAAAAAATTTTATTAGAAACTTGCAGTTAAACTTCCCGTTAACAAAATAATCATCTAACCAAGTATATTTACATAGACCACAATTCATAACAACACATAACAATACGTGCAATGTAGGTTTCTGTCTGAATACCTATTATATTTTTTGTTAGAATGTCACATCAACGCCTTCGAAACCAGGTAAATGCACCGTGTCAAGCGATATCACCAACAACTTTTATAATTGCTTTTCGGATTTTATCTACTGGCAATGTCAGTCTAAATAATCGGAACAATTAAAAAGAAGTTTGTAACTTGTCATTGGCAATCAAGTTCATGTATACATCAAATCTAAAAAGTGTACGTGGAGGCTGTTTTGCTCGAATTAGTTTAAAATTAGTATAAATAATCCTTATCTCCGGTTCTCCCAATGACCAACTTTTTGTGCTGGTCAAAATTCTAGCTGCCAGTTGTAAGACAGCGTGTCTGTCCATTACTAGGGGAGAAGATTCTCGACTTTTTTTATTCTTCAAGTCCAGTTTTGACATCCTATCAGTAGTAAAACTCGATATGTACAAGTATATGAGGGATATAAAAGCAATTGCTGGTCTTGGTTGAAAGAATTTTGTGACTTTCGTCAAAAACAATGCCCAAAAATGCATATATCAGGGCTAATGTTTTTTGTTCAACGTTGATAAGCTGGTGTCGAGTTTTGTAAACAACAAAGGTTTAATAAAATTCGGAAAGTTGTAGCAATTCTTCGAATTTCTTTCGATAAATGATTCCGCGTTGCATTCCTGCGCACGTTTTTATATATAATAAAAACAGAGATAGACTATAAGAGTTTAAACTCGTTTGAGAAAGTAGCCAAATTAAATCAGTAAATAGTTGTAAAATATCATTTTCGATGAGTTAAAATAGGACAACGTCAATTTATGTTGTCATTTGGGCAAGTGTAGGCCAAAGTTGTAAAAATCATCAACCTAAAGTCGTTTCGAATGTACAGGTACGGTATATAAAATCCGGAAGCACTTTGTTTTCGAAAGTATTCATTTAATTTTAACATCATCAAGATTTTATTTAACTTTAGATCGTTTTGCCCCAAAACACGTATACATTCGTAAACACCAACCACAACCTTAATGTCGTATATAAAGCACACACAAACCTCGCATCGTAGTTATGGTGCTTTTCAATTTAAAATGAATTATTTGGACGTAAATTTAGGAATTCTCTGACCATAACTCAGCTTAGTTCTCCTTCATTTTCACACAACTACCATTTGCGTGCATCCACCTTTGCACACGCAGTCCTGCAGTTTCTTGGAATAATTACCGTAATACCATACGGCACCCTAAAATGTGTCACCCCCATCCTACGCTTGGCATTCCGAGGAGATTATTTGACCAGAAAATGCTCTTAAGTCAGGCCCATAAATATGGATTTACCATAAAATGTTGCTGTCGTCAGATTTGCATTTAAATATCCAGTTAAGGCCTCTTTAGACGCGTGTAAATTTCCAGTTTAGCATTTTATTGCATATTTATTTATCATGATCTTTTTATAGGAATGGCAAGTACGTGCTCTGCGGCGCGCAAAGACTACCATATCCAACTCAACACGTACCTTAAGGTGTTGGCAAATGCATTAATTAATATGAAATTAGGCTTTTAAAAAGCAAGAATTACGAGTCGCGCAACACTGGTGAACAGCTATTTTGCCCGGGGAATGAGTTCTCGCTTTTAAATTATGTCACTGTCGTACAACGTTTTCTAATGTTTAAAACGCCTCTGCAGCGTTGTAAATTAACTATTTCGCACTTTCAGAATTGAAAATTAAGCCACTTTCGAGCTTGTCATGCAGTGCTTAAAATCATTTCGAATTTCCAAGTGGTCCACCCAAAAGGTATATCCTTGGACGAACAAACAAAAACGGGTAACAACAAACAAACATCCATACTGTCGTTTTGTTTGTTCTTCCTTCTCCTTAAATTCCTCGCAAGTTTTAATGAGCCGAGTTACAAGTTCCGCCCCGACGTGCACGGTATAATGAAAACGCCCCAACGTTAAAATGGCGTTACTGCATCCACCGCCAGAGGTCATATCGTGCTCTGGCGGTGGTATCACTGCTGCAGTGCTGCTTACAACCCCCAACAAAGAAGATGAGAAAAAAAATTCGCAGACAAATTGCCATGGCTTATGTCGTCGCCTCGTTTTTAACACAAAATTCTAGCATGTTCCTAAACCTTGTAAACGATGATAATGCATTTTCATTGTCGCCATAAAGTCGCCATCGAGTTTTTTTTTGAGAAAAAATCCATTTTTGTCATAACCTAGCTCCGTGGTACGTGCTGTCAGATAGCCTCTTGATTCAAATTCCCAACGCCATGTTCTTCGAGGCATTGTGCATGTACACGAAGTTGTTTTCAGAATGAAATGTTTTCGTGGTGCAAATTAGTGGTTCGAACGTTTTATTTCAGCGTGTTCATGTTGGATCCAGACAATGCATCTTCGCAAAGTGCATTCGTGTCGTTCAAACGTTAGGGTTAGACTTTTTCAAGGAAAGG
The DNA here is from genome assembly GCA_034698745.1 of Megaphyllum sjaelandicum. NCBI lineage: Eukaryota > Metazoa > Arthropoda > Diplopoda > Julida > Julidae > Megaphyllum > Megaphyllum sjaelandicum. The sequence continues at coordinate 46,028 of JAQGBX010000019.1, forward strand.
TGGATGGCCGACATGCTGGGCTAGGTAGTTCCTTCAACTGGGATATTGCTAATAAAACAAAGTAGCCTACTGAGCACGGAATCGGACGAGGAATATCAATTCGCCTTTGAAATGCAGCTGGAAACTTTAGTCAAGTTTAGGGTTTCTATATACATGTACCTCCCATCGGTCGAAACTAAAGTTGATGAAAAACAATTTTGCGGATGACGGTAATGCTGGAATCGATAAGCCAGCTCTATAGTGTTTCAGGAAAAAATTTCCCTATGCATGCTGTATTTACGACCGTTTTTTTTGTCACAGAAGCGCTAAGTACGAGCCCAGACGAAGATATGCAGACCAATAATAATTTGGTCAAAAAAATGCACCGACTTCCAGTATAGCTTTAGTTAGTCATTATATATACATGTATTGCACGCAAACTAACGAAAGAGGCGAATGTCTGCAGAACATTTGTCGGACATACGTATTTTTTACACAATATTGGTGAAATTTGTTCACGATTTATGTGGGGTTTTAGATGAAACGAGATACTAAAACCATGTTAATGCGCTCCATGCAGTTCAAGTGCATGCAAGTATTCATTCCAAATTTGTACAGGTTTAACAAATTCTCATAAGTACACCGTACATGTTATCCATGCATCATGTGTAATGAACTGTATAAAATGGATGCGTCTTGAACTTCAGCATGATAGTAAAGAAACGCTCAATGTTCTTTATTTTTTCGTGAGTTTCGAATTTTTTAAATAATTTAAAACTTGGGGTGGATTACAGGAGAATGCTTTCGTTATATGCCTCACTCGTCTATATAGTTTCAACAGTTGAGGTAATTTTTTGCAATCGTATTATAATATGCTGAACATCATTGTAACATGCGATTACGAATTTACGAGGATATGTGAAAACAAAGTTTCAGAACATGGGAACAAATAGCGAGAATTTCTGAAACTGACTTCCCATATGAAGTCAATGGGAATATACAGCACTTAAGAAGTCATGTAGTCACGTGTGCAAAATCGAAGCGATATTTGGCTTAAAAAATTCACTCGAGGTTATCGCTGTTTTAAAACCACTTAATGCATTCCTTTTGTATACGTGACTTCACGACTACCAAACGTGGGATTGTTATAGCTATAATGTCTGAGTACAATTAGTGCATCATGAATGTGTATAACACGACAAAAATTCAGTTTTATAATCATTAATTTGGGTACGTGCACGGTGAAGCTCGTTTCAGTCGCTTGAAAACCAGTGTCGCTTAGTGGTAAGAGTCTGCAATACCGCTCCGCGACACTGGTTCGAAACCGGTTGGCAAGCGACTGGAATAAGCTTCACCGTGCACGTACCCTAACAATCAAATGTGGTTTGCGTTATCCTCATGGAATGTCAGATCAAAGTTCAAACAAATTCTTAATTCTGCCCCCATGCCTAATAACCAATCAAGTGAAACACTAGTCACGTGATTTGAACCTGATTCCCATATCGAGTCTTTCTACACGTATTAATATTTGCCCATCGATTAAGTGTAATGCATGCTATTGAAACAAATTGGTGTTTTAACATCATGGATATGCGTACAGTAACCTGTTCCGGACAAGGAAGAACAAATGCACCCAGTTCATCGTGTGGTTTCTGTGATGGATTTAGATAATAAGCGTTGTTTTTACTTTCGTATAGACGGCCGTCCATTATAGCTCTCAAGTCTTAACTGATGCAGCAATGGTAAATCATTAACTACTCTCCGCCTTAACAGCAAATAATGGTGTCAAGTAGCTTTATTTGAATATAGGACTATAATATTTACATTAAGGGCTTAGTCTTGTTTAACGAAGGTGAATTTGGGACTTGACAATGGCGTACCCAAACACCGCGCACCCATCACAAAAACATCACCAAAATTCACTTTCTGTGGTTCTTTATTATCAGTGCACCCGCCTCGTTTTAAGTGATTTGGTTGTAATTTGCGTTGCCAATTTCATTGTCCATTGTCGCACTCGGTGGCCCTATGCCAAAGTTTCTTTGTGAGGGGAAGTTAGTTTCCGAATGACCCTCGTATCGCTTTTTTTGGAGGGGTGGACCGTGTAGTCTCCATTCGATAATGATGCTTTACACGCCGTCTGTCATTGAACTACATTTACGACAGAAGAGCAAACTCGTATTACTTTCAATAAATCTATATTTGCACCTATGGAAGAATGCTAAGGGGACGTGAATGACTCATGATGGGGGAACAACAGATTGGACCTGTGTTGTCATGGATACTCCCACCAAACAAACAGATGAATGAACAGTAGGCAGATTGGGCCTCTCTGGACAATTCCCTTTGCACGAGCTTCCGTGCTCAATTTTTCGTTCTAAGAAATGCCAAAAATCCATACTTTTCCAGGTATGTAATATCCGCAATTTCTGCGAATCGCAGCTAGGTTAGTTCAATTCCTGGTATTTTTCGTATGCTCAACAAGTATGGCTATTGCGATGAGAAACTTGGGATTTTGGATACAATAATCGTTCATCGTTGCGTGTGTGACGATGCAGTTTTTATTAAATTTGAAATCGAGTTAGTTGATCTGATAAATTGATTTGTGATTAAGAGGCGATAACGTTTCATCGACTGATTATCATCAGTAAATGGCTGTAGTCATGCATTTTATTGATGACTATGAAACTCTAGACAGGTCTATGGATCTGTCTAGAACTCCATAGTCCCATCTGGATTCTAGGCTGCAATGCATCTGCTAACGGTCATTAAATCGTAGGGACACGCGAAATCGCGGTTATAGCACAATTTATGACTCCGTATGCCGCTTCATTAATTACTTAACAGTAGTATTTACAAAATGAAAGATGGACGTGATAATTAGGCTGTCGATTTGGTGGACGTCATGGTACTATGTTTGTCACAAACACGTAATTAATGGAGTTTTTTTTTTTAAAAAAATGGCTGTATGCCCTATCAGGAATAAAATAAAATATCTGGTTCTATAATGGTTCTTCAATGAACAAGGTGCATCAACCCTGATATGGCTATATCCGTATGTTTTTCACATGTTGAAAATTATGCAGAAATAATTATACCGGAAATGAGGTCTTCATTTCAATTATTCATAAAAGCAATTATAAAGTTTTGCTGAAAAAGGTGTCCTTGTGGTCCACTCTCTGTGGGAATTTTAAGGAATAAAATTAAGTGTCGGTAATTTTTCCTAAATACACGTAATTTTTTTTTTTTTTTTTTGAAATTTCGGAATTTTTAATTCCTTGAGCGACGCGCGTATTGAACGCTAGAAAGATGACGCTGTTTCAATTTAGAATGATGGTTTTTAATTTAAATTTAAAGTGTGCGAAAATTTTAATTTTCAAACTTCAAATTTCAGTCAATTCCCTTCGTTTCAATTTTTTTTAATAATAATTTTAACTGTTTTCCTAAAATTATGTTCAAAACATTCCCATGGAGAAAGGGCGACTAAACACCGTCTTTCTTCTTCACAACTTCACAAACTCCAATACAATTTCATTCTTGGGTGAAAAATGTGAAATACTGCAATATGTTCACGTAATTACAGTTTGAAGTACAAAATTATTTGTCATATTTGAAAATGCTCAGTAAAAATGTGCACTTATTGCATTCATGTTATAGAACTAATTTGACAAGGTAGTTCTTTCATATTCTAAGTAAGAAATGAACATTGACGACATTTAGACATCGATTATCTAAAAGTAAATTTTTTTAACATTTTCATGTAACATTTTCTGTATACAAAATTACAATAATTTTGCTAAACTGAGAATCGTGATGGGAATTTTCACGGTCAGGTCAAGAAGGTTATACAAGAGCTGTTGTTATTGTAGCCGCAATTTATATAGGAGCGTGGAGGCCAGCCTAAGGAAAATATATTCCTCCCCCTTTAATCGTAGATTTTTTATATTTATGATGCATATAAATGCATAGATGCGATTGTCTGTGACAGTGTCATTTGTATCCATTATGGGATGCGGGCACCGCAATTAATCAAAATGGCACTCTTGCATGGTTGGAATGTCGGTAATGTTTATTCAAAAATTACACGCAAGTATTAGACTTGCATAAAAGAGCAGCACACGAATTTTTATACTTTTAGGGTACGATATCCAGCCATTATAGAGGAAAATTTGACAACGTAATCACCTAGACAGCAAATACTCAAAATGATGGAGTATTCTCATTATATGTGATGTATAAGATAATAAAGTTATTTAAAATTTATTTTCCGTCATAAGTTCGTTTCCTGCTCTCAAACCTTCCCGAAAGGAAATGTTATTAATCAAAGTATATATCATACAAACCTTAGGGTTCGACGAATGAACTGATGTTTCTTGGAAAAGAATTTTTTGAAAAATTTGAAAGATCGAGAATGATTCATTGATCAACATAAAGTTTCTAGATACTGTGCGTTGGCATAAATTTCATAATTCTACAAGTAGTAGATTCTTAAAAGCGTATTGGATTCAATATATCAGTACCTCCATCAGGATATAATTTTTTTTATAATTGTTCAGAAAATGTTTTTTTTATATCTGTTATTTTCGGATATTAGTTCATTTTTGTGGGTTTACTTTTGTGTGGGTTCTACCCACTTGGACAAATAACGTTAATTAAAACCAGACTGTGATATTACTCAAAAAACTTGCAGACTTGAAAATGAACATTTCTGAAAATCTCGGTCAAACGATGGCCTCTTTCAATTTTCCGGATAATTTCATATAAAAAAATAATTAGGTCAGGTTGTACAACTTTTGAAGAGGGTTTTATTTCAGGGTGGGTTTTTTATCCGCTGTGTAGATTTAATGGGTCGGTTTTTTTGTATTCATTGTTGTGGTTGAAAGTGAAACTTGAAAGAAAATGAAGTAGTGTACCCACTTTTTATGACGGTCTTATTTTTAAATATGACATTTTCAATTCTTTCATACAATTGTTCTTGTATAGCGATATTCAAAGAATTTTTTTAGCCGGGGTTGAATTTTAATAGAAAATATTTTTCTCGTCTTGATTATATGCAGTGTACCAAAACATACCTGGTTAACAGATGGTTACAAAATCCAAACCGGATATATTATTTTAATTAATAATTAATAAACTTGGGAGCAACTTGTTTCTGAACCTTAATTTGGATTTATAGTTTGCCCCATTTGGAAATACTATGTAAAATGACACTGCAGCGTTTAAATTCGATAAATAAAACATTGAAGTAACCAATACTGTAAAGATATTTAAAGCAAAATAAACAGCGCCAAAATCATGCGTGCTTACAGATGGCACTAAATAATTCACTCGGAAATGTTGTCGAGCCAGGCAAACGTATACTTGGAAACTGCACCCAAACTACTCAAATTAACTCGATCGTTGGATTACTTGTTTAAGGCACCGAAGCCGAATACTTAATGTATAATTATCAAAAATGTCCTCAAATTACCACGCATACTTTGCGCAGATGCAAGCGAATAATTCAGCTGCTCCATTAATCCTTGCATACATTTTTGCAAAACCTTGTTCATATACGTTTTATGCACGTGCATATGATTTGATAATGCGCTGTGATGCAAAAATCGAGCCACTCGAGTTCGCACTTCACTCGGTAACCTGTTAGCCCATAGAAAAAGATAATTTGAGGGAAACTCACCATTCAGCCGAGGCACAACACAATAGAATGAGATAAAATCGCTGCTATAAATTGAGTTAATACATCATAATAGTGGAATCCGCGATATTCTTCGGTAGATAACGACACTTTTGTATCCTAATTGTTGAGCAGAATAGGGATAATAGCGCTAGCACTCGGTTCGATTGTCACTTCGAGAATGCAAACTTTTCTTCTGAAAATGCTCGAAGTTAGCACCACTTTTCCACTCCATGCAGGTCGGCTGGCTCCTCCAGCCATGGCCATGAAAAGTCGCATTTATATTCCGCCAACAAAACGAGTCTCTCCAGTTGGAAGATTAATGGACTTTTAAAAGGTGAAAGGCAAAAGAGATGAAATCTGTTTTCAAATCAGGGAACCTGCAAGTAAAAAACAAGGGGGAGAATGCGCCCAAATTAACTACAGGTACGTGTGCTCGGCCGACGAGGTTCCTATACCTGTACCAGTTCCCCCCGATGCATGTATAGAAGTAAAAAAGTCGAGTCAGGCATTTTGATTAAACTCGTTCAGGACCATGGCTAATTCCCTATTGTTACCACCAGCTTTCTACAAGATTGCGATTCCCCACGTTCGGAAAATATGAAAGTCGTGGCGATTTACTGTAAAATCTCCTAAACTAACAATAACCGAGGAATGCAACTAAAGTAATGGTCAAGGAAATCGCTGATATCTATGCAAGATTATAAGCCGATTGCATCGCCCGAGTATTGTGCCAAATTGATGCATTGTTATTGTTAATCTTTCCCGAAATTCACGAGGGAAAATTTGCTTATACCAAATTTAGACATTGTCATAAAGGAAAGGGTTTTGCTAGGCGGTGACTCCCGACAAATACACTGCAATGTTTAGATGGGGGTCTAACAATGGCTTTATTTTCACCAATAGTAAGAACAAACTGTTTAAAAACATACATGTACATGTATGCATGTTATGCTTTGTATATTATTTCAAGAAGTACTGTGCTGCAGTACCGTGCACAGTAGTCTTGAGTCTCAAATCACTAATTTAGCATTTACGTTGCTAGCATTCTGTATTTTAGTTAAAATCGAAATCTTAAATTGCATAATTAAATTAATGAATTTTTAACCTAACTATAGTGCGTAATATTTGCCTAACATCGATTCAAAAGGGACGCATTTGTCAAACGCTACTTTCAATTGCCACTTGTCAAATGCAATTTCCAGGTAATAACTTGCTTTCGTGTTCCTTAAAACACTTGTGCCACTGCCAACATTCCAAATCTTGTCTATGAGAATACTGTGATCAGATCTTCAACTCACACAACCAAAATTAAACAACAGCGCTCCCATTTTCTGTTTGTTTGTAATCGTTTTCAATTTTGATTGGCAACTGGTATATACAAGTAGTATAGAAGTTTCTAAACTAATCATGAACAATGTCTTTAGCTAAAATACAATTATTATAAATGTATTTTACTTGATACTGTAATGGTAGAAATGAAGAACATACTCAGGGCATACTTGACATGATTATTGAATCTAGATAAAAAGTCAAGTATATATTAATATACATGTAGTACAATAAGCAGTTGAAATTATGTACGTCTTGAACCAGAAATTCATTCGATAAAGCTATTCGACCGATTTCAGTAGACTTCTGCATTAATCTGAGAATGCCATTATCTAATGTAATTCGACTGGGAAGCTGATTTATCAAGGATGTTCCATTATCTTCAAATTAAAAAATGTTGTCGAGCAAGGGCGTTAACGTTGTTGCTATAGGAGCTCACGTACCCCTTTTTCACGCCATTGCTTTTAACTTGTCGTTAGTGCAAATTCAACGACACGAGTGAAGCGCATAATGGCCAGACACATTTAGCCAACAGCACTTAGTTTTTCGTGGAAGAATCGTTTGCGAGCCATTGAGGCTACTTTTAATTAAACGGACTTCATATATGCACATGATAGGAAGTGCATGCGATGCAGCAACCGATTGGAAGTGTCTTTACCTTGCTTTGCATGTCACCGCTCCAATGAAATATGACTCCAATTAAGTTTTATTGGTCTAGTTTTTCGTAATATGCTATCCGAAGATTCGATGCCGAGATGCGTTCGAGGTGAATAAAGAACTGTCTTTATGGTCAAATCTGAAGAAAAAACTACCAGAAGATAAAACCACCTTGTACATGGGAGGCATAACCTGCAGGGTTATCAGCTCTGTTTATAGCCAACAATCATTTTCTTGCATTGCCGTTTTAATTTTTTTAATGGAATGTTCATGAAGCATGTTAATGGGGTTCCAGTCAATTTGGCTGTGATCAATATGGTCAATGGTTATATTTGGTTACACGGTCGGGATCACGAAAATAAAATTTGATTTGAAGATGCTTACAGTAAACATTGCCATGTCTTCTTTCGCCTGCAATGCAATACAAAAAGTAACCAATACAAGTCTTACTCTATAATCATTGAATGGCGAAACGAAGTACAGACTCTTCAAATTTACATGCGATAATTCAAATAATTATAGACCAAATAACCCGTAAACGTCTGCCGAAATTGGATTTTTCGAAGTTTGTTGACTCGCCAATTTCGCCAAATTCTTGCAGTGCACTGCACTATTGGATCGTCGTGACACCTAGTCTACTCGCATAATTGAAATGCATTATGCATATTTCAAAATGCATCTAAACGCGTTTTATCATATACATGTAGATCATATTAATATCGGTATATCACCTAACAGTGCAGTGCCTAACATGTTTTAGCACCACCTATTTCTGTGAGTCACGTATCAGTTTCAATTAGATATTCTTTTTCGATTTTTTTTAAATCATGGTAAGAATTTTGTAAATTTTGCAAACATACTGCACTTCTATTTATAGAAAATAAGAGAAAATATAAAACCACGGAATCTCATATGTACACTCAAGAAAGTTGAGGTTCATTCCAGGTTCTTCGGAAAACTCGGATCCGCCCATTTTATTTTTTTTTTCCATAAAGATGCTTCGAAGCACCTCAACTAAAAATGGCGACCAAATCAGCATTACTGGCCTTCGGGGAAGGTTCCATAGTTAAAAGGTTTTTGGATCTTTTCAGGAATGTCACACCACGTGAAAGCTGCATTCCAAAACCAGAAACTTTCAATGTTGCGCGCAGTTTCTTTAAAATGCATAACTGTTGGCTTGAGAAAATCGGATTTCGAAAATAAAATCAATGTTAAGGCAATTTTGCTTGGATTATTTCAGTTCACTCCATTACAATGTTTTCGTCGTGAAATCATATTGCTATTCGGTTGAATAGTTGCTATCGTCCTGAAAATATATATAGTTCGATCTGTTTAGATGAACAGCTTCTATGGTGTACAGTAAAAACTGAAATGTTTGGCACAGTAATGTGAACGTTTTAGGTGAGGTCAGTTTAGGATATGTTAGGTTAGATCAAGTTATTGTGCCCAATATTTCAATTTTTACTCTATGACAAAACAGTTAATTGTACATCTAAATAATACTAGATTTTCTGGACTAAAACAAATTTGAACGTTTTAGTTCAAATTACTGGGTTATAGATTTCACAATGACAACATACAGTAGTATAATCACATACTGCAGCAACTTCGGAAAGGATGATACTGATCAGAATATTGTGAACTGAAATATTCCAAAAAGTAGTGCCTTTCAAAATCATCCTTATTTTGAACTCTTTAAGTTTATGAAAGAACCTTTTGCATTTAAAACTAACATTTAAAAGAATTAAGTGTATTGAACATTATTTGTGTAATTGGAACCTTTTAGAAGGTTCTTGAAAAATAACCTTTTTTGGGGTTCTTCGAAGCACCTAAAACGGTTCTCCTGGTGTAGCAAGGGAAAGAAGCTCAAAAGGTTCTATTGGGTATACCTTTTTTTAAGAGTGTACAGACGTTGTGCTTTGAAATATAACTTAATACCACGTTCACCACGCATAAATATACAATACATTATAGAATGCCTTGTTTGTCTTAAAATTTGTGGAGACGTTTTGCGACTAAATAAGATGGCTGACACTGTGTCAGACGTATGGTCATTGTTTGACATGATACATCTGAGAAGGTGGATTGTTCGTATCGTAATCAGTCACGAGTATCTCGCCAATTTATGGAGGGCATGGGAAGTAGCCAGGATGTGATTTTCAACTAAAAAAGGTATAGCAGGGCAGGTCTTCAAGATAATTAGCTAATTACGCTCCATGTCAACGCAGGTGCGATTTTAATCTTTTGAGAATTTCCATTGTTGTATCGAAGGTGCAAACTGAGCAGTTTTGAAAACAGTGGTGTTGACCACCGGAAGAGGATTGATGGGGATGAAAATTTCTGTTTTTAGAAGGGAATGTTTTTTTATGGATTAAGAAAAAGCGATTTTCAACTCTGCAACGAATAAATGTGTCGTAATGTCTGCCAAAGACAGAATCTTCGAAATAATACGTTATGAATGATTAGATGGGAGTCGCAAGTTTTCTTGAAACCAATGGGGTTTCAGCTCAGTTGAAGTTGAACTATATGTACTTCCGTGTCTCAAGGGTTACACCGTGAATACCTAAATTGTGGATTTCATGTCATGTGATTGTCGTGTGGTAATCTTGCATGGTGAATAATAAAAAATGGTTGAAAAATGTACTCGATTATTGTTCGTAAACACAATGCCAAATTGCAGAAACTTGTAATATGGAAAGCGACCTGGTCCATCCATAGTTTGATAGGTAACGCCGAGGCATTTAGCCCATAAGCATTTTGTAAAAGCAATAGGGGGCACCCCCTTTCCTTCATTAATCATGACTAATGTACCATTGTATGCCCCTTGTTATTGATTCAGGCGATATCTTCCCACCCCCTCCCCATCATTAGTGGTTACCACGTCGAACGAATAGGAAATGATGGATCGGAGAATATATTTAATTTTGCGATGTAAAATATGAGCAAAAAGCTGCTGTTTTAACTTTGAAAAGGCGCATTCAAACGCGGTTAAGTAATTGCTCCTCAACTGGCATTTCATAAGGCAAAATCAGAAAAAAACAATCAATTATCATAGAGCAAGAACCCGTTTTGCTCGTTACATCTCGGAGGTATTATGATTGGGAAAGTTTGATTGAAAACTCTTTGCTGATATGATATCGCAACAGGAAAACTAAATTATTTTCAATAAGAATTCCTGATGAAAGCATTCATCTTCTAATCGTGATTTGGCTCGATTTGCCAGACTGCAATGTTCCTGCTAGTGTTATTCTAACCGTGCTGTGTTAGTTTTTAAATTAATTCATGAGAATCGTGACTTACATGTGCATGTTCATATGCGACTATAGTTGAAATGTTTTTCTGACAGTTTCCAAGACCGGAATAACATAAAATGTATATTCTTTGGGAAAAATATATGATCTTTGGATTTAGCATCCCCCACTTTATAGCCATTTGTCTAGACGGGATAATTATCCTCATAAATAGATTTATCAAAATGTATATACATGTAATATATTGAAAAAAGGGAAATCCTACAGTCGTTGAATTAGTTGAATTACAAATATGTAATGATTGTAAATATATATATACATGTACGCATATAATAAAAGCATTTATTTTAATGTATGCGTAAAAAAATAATTTTATATCTTGATCCATGTAATTTTTGTCAGTAATTGATTAAAAAAGGTTGTTTTTCTATAAGACAAGTTTATCATGAAGTTATATACATGTATTTTTGTATTTAACCGTCATTTCAATGAATTAACCATGAAATTACCGTGAAAATAGCAAAGCATAAGAAATAAGAACTTTTCCTAATTGGGGTTGCTAGATGCGTCATATAATAAGAAGTAAACCACCAAAAAACTCACAAATGTCAATTTTTAAATTGATACCTTTTCATATGAATTAAAGAAAAACACTATACATTGTAGTTTATCATGAAGCTATATATTTTTGTATTTAACCGTCATTTTAATGAATTAACCATGAAATTACCGTGAAAATAACAAATCATAAGAAATAAGAACTTTTCCTAATAGGGGTTTCTAGATGCGTCATTATACGGAGTAGACCGACACATGTCAATTTCTAGATTGATACCTTTTCATAAAAAAACCATTTTACATTGTTGCATAGGCCTACGTGGAATAATATGCTCAAATGATAAGTTCAATGGAAGTTTCCATCACAATCTCCCAAATCGTATCTGACATTTACATGTACATATATTTTCATGGATAGAACTTTGGAACCTAATTTCAGTTTTAGGAAATTGGTAATGGTAATATTTCAATTTCCTTGAATTTTTTTTTCAATCGATTTGACGATGACATCTGGCATGATCGATCTATTCGACAAGTGCCGATGCAAACTTGAAAATATCATAATGAATTAAATCGAAATGATATTTCAAAGATTAATTCGTTCTAGTTCGACTCGATTATAAATGACTGCGAAATTTTCGATTAGCTGTTCAAGTGCTAAAAAAACAACATCAGGAAACCGTTGGTGAATAATAATTTTAGATGCATTGCACGAAGCATTGTTTTCAGTTTGGAAGCGTTGCAAAATGCGGCTACGGGAAATGTGGTATAGATGCGTGCAAATTTCTAACAAGATGCTAGATAAAACAAAAGTGTTGATGCAGCCAATTACCTGTTAAGAGGGATTCCAAGTGCGATTTCATCTGCGTTGCGCACACATCTGATATGATTAAAAGTGGATGTGAGTTGCTGGTGTCGTTTTCAGAGGGTTTTGTTTTTTTGTGTTTTTTTTTCAGTTGAACGTCCTTAGATCCTAGGTGGTCCACATTCTGGCCCTGTTCCCCGTCTGTTTACGGAATGCTGAAACTTGGGTTGTACATTTTCGTTTTTCCTCACGGACATCTCCTAGCACTCGACCTACCGACCTCTCCTCACCCTCAACAATGCAGCCTGTCAAACAGGTACACTACCTGTGCACTGAGAGTGCATGGATATATCCACCCTCGGAGTGCACCCTCAACCTGCTCGCTCGTCATACAAAACACTGGTGGGAGAGTCAAGACACCACCAAACTCGTAAACACTTCTTCAGCGCCTCCTCGAAACAATTCACTTTGGGGAAAGTCTTTTCTTACTTCGGTTTTCCGCTACTTTTCGTTAGCCAATATCAGAGCACTTCATTGTTTAGCGACATACTGGCTGGTTACAACTTCATCCAAAATCTAGCAAACCCCGCACAATGGTTTCTCATTTTTTGAGTAAATTTCACCAGGCTTAGGGTGAACCGCAATCCCGATGGCCTCATTGTTCCTCCTCCATGTTCGTTGCATACTTTGGGGCTTTTCGGTGCATCAGGTTGAAAACTACTGCAAAACTGGCGCGTGCCCACCCTTGTTTATGACGTAGGTGGAGCCGAGTTCTGGTTTTGGATTGGTTAGACCAGTTCAATAAAATGCTATTGATTTTTTGGGCCTCATCCTCTTTTCCTCTTGCCCTTCACACTGGTCCATGCATGCACACACGCTTGTCAGTTGGTGGTTACCTGTGCTTGTAAAATGCCGTCATTATTCCTCAGCAATCGATTACAGTAGGCCTACGGTGGTGGCTTGTTCATGTTTATTGCCCAATAAATGTGAGGTGCATTAATTACAACTGTCCTCTGACGCAAAATGCGAAGCAGCGTGTATTGACTCAGTTTTTTGGAAACGCAAAAAAAAAAAAACCACCATTAAATTACATGTAAATAGAAATTTTGGAGTTACTATAATTAATGCTACACGTACCTCTTTATATTCAGTATGTAGCGCCAAGCATTTTAAGTTTAATTTAAATGCACACTGCTGGAGAAACAAACTAGCATTTGATGACATCTTATCAAGTTATTTGATCCTGGAATGATTTGAAGGCTCCACTCTTTGTATTCAGCATGCACTTTTCATGCATTTATTTTTAAAGTTATTTGAAATGCACACTGCTTGAGTAATAATAAATAGAATTTCAGTGCATTTTTCATTCATTGTTGTTTTAAAATGAGTAAACTTGTTACTATTTAGTGTTCTAGAAAATGCAATCTTTTTTAAAGTGCATTAACAAATCAGTGGGTGAAAAATGTGCTTTGGAAGATATTTGATATGCGTGTGCAATGCATTCGTGTTCGCTAAATTTTGCAAGCATTTTACAGGGAATTTTCGCTACATATTTCCTAGGAATAAATGAAAGGTAAATTTCACTGAAAAATTAGGGCACGATTGTGTATATTAAAACAAATCTTTTTACTTAGGGTTAGAAACACTAAAAACGTGGTATGCATACAGTCGAACCTCGTTAAGATGAATCTCAAGGGACGTTAAAAATTGTTCGTATTATCAGAAATCAGACAAAACATGACTTCCACAAAAAGAACTTATATTTCATCGAAGTTTGGATAAAATCCTTTCACGTCGTCTCCACGTATAGAGCACAGTATATGAATGGGATGGTGCTATAACTTTATCAGGGAACTCCCCGATATAAGCATATAATGTACCTTTTTTCATATTGTCCAAAGTTAGTTTTAACATAACATATATGTAGCGTGAATGCTTGGAAACTCAAAAATTCATTCATTTTAGCCGAAAATTTGTACTTTCCGAAATAGGAATTTATTCAACTAATTAATTCGCACTATCAGAAATCCGTATAAAGCCAGTTCTTCTTGATCCTCCTATACTGAATTGAAAAATGCAAAGGTATTTGGATAAAACTGCAACTTTTTTGACATAGATGGCCATCCCACATTGAAAAGAAATGAATTTTAAAATACATTGTGAAACTCATTTCAAAATATATTTCAAAATGCATTTCGTTTGCATGTGGGATATTGCATGTCAAATGAGTTTATATTCCTGTAACGTTGCCCTCTATGAGAGCCGCTAATAAATTTGCTCGATGTATCGTAGACATGTTTAGAGAAACGGGTTTAAATTTAAAAATATAAGATTGATTTAACTTATGCAGATCACGTACTTTATTTGAAATGGAAATTTGTTGTAATCACGACATGAGCTGTTCAAATTGAACCAAAGAGAAATTGTTCTCGTGCAATGTCACAAATTTGAGCCACGATGTACCGGCCGTAACCATATAAGAACATTTTGTTTTAAAATTCTGCATCTTCCTTAATTGTAGAAAAAAAGTCTTAAAATATGCGTGTCTTTAGATAGGTCAACAAAACACATTCGCATGACACTCGAGCATGTACATGAAGATGTTAGATAGATTTGCACCCTTCAAACTGCAGTATTAATGGCGCACGATTCAACACGAGTCATTAATTACTGGACAGGGTGTCCACTGGAACGACTCTTCAGGTGTCCAAAAAAGTATGTCCTTCATTTATAAACGTCGAAAGTTTGTCCATTTCGAAGGACGATTTCTCGGGCTCACCCCGAGAATCCCTCTCGCGATATTAATGAGAAATTGCCGTAACTTTCGACCTCCAGAATTGATCGTTTCTTATTCATCCGTTTGTCTTCCCATTCCATTGAACATGCATGACCATTTGCTCGTGCGGTCGGGGGTCAATTTACCAGGCAAAAAAACAAATACCTGTTACTTGCCATTCAATGTCAGACACACTCAATCGCAGAAATTGCAGACAACCAAACTTGTTTGGCAAATGTTGAGGGCGGTGCTTATGCAGATTATCGAAGCTGATGCATGTACGGGAGCATTTATGTGGTCATAATGTTTTATTGACCGACTGCGTGCCTTTCAAATTTCCTTTAGTCATATTTTCGATGTCAAAAAATCAAATAACCATGCAGATATAAAATAGTATACGATGTTAAAAAAGACAGCTAAAAGCCTTTGACAATTTGCTTCCGCATTTTCCCGGATGGTCGTTAATGTTTTGGCCAAATACGAGGAAGTTGGCAGATTACTGGAACCATGGATGCAATTATAGATCGATAACATACATTTTTTTTTAAAAAAAAAACCAGTGTTTTGTTTTTGGTAATGATTATTAAATGATGATTAAGTCGTTCGTTTAAAGAAATAGTAAAAAATTTGGAGCCATTGATGTCATGCTGAAGCATTTTTTGGTTCTCACAAGCATTGCTTTATATTAGGCGAACCATGGGGAAGTGAAACAAGTTCCTGTAATTAACAAAATATAAAAATGAAGGCGCACATATGAATTATTAAAAAAATGCATTTTTTTTGGAATTTAAGTGACTATGTACATCTGGTGCATATTTAGTTATCGATTAAAAGAGCATTTGCAAGGAGAGAGTTATATGAACCAATTTCCAAGGAAGCATTAGTTTGCCAACATTGTTGAATAAACAGGGAAATAAATTGAAATCGTGCACATTTAACGAAAAATACTTTTTTATTTAAAAAATGCAAAAAAAAAAAAAAAGAAACAAAAAAAAACATGTTCATGAGTTTAGTTTTTTTATTAATTAAGTTAATAAAAAACCTAACTCATGAGCCCTTAATAAATTGCAGATATTTAAAATGTTTTTAAACGTTTCAACTTCAGGTTTTCTGATTTACTGTACGTTACATGTAGATATCTCAAATGTAGTTATATGGCCGGAGTAACAACTGTCCCCATAAAATGCATTATATTACGTACTTGATTATGACTATTATTTTATTACTTAAATGTATTGTTTCATATATAATGAGCATCATATTTCAGGTAATATTAAAAAATTATTAGTTAATATATTATATTTTTAAATTCAGTTTGAAGTTTCAAATGTTGGTCCATGTTTTGTTAAATACTTGAATTTGTTTATGATACAGTAACACTCTACAATAGATACTGTAACCTGCATTACTCCACCATTATTTGCATAAAAAGTAATACAGCATCTCCAGATATTATACCACAAGTGCGTGGGTGGTCAGTTGTTTTTCCGTGCCAAAAATCGCCTTTATGCTAGACGCTGGAACGCCCCTTTCAGTTATTATAATACTAAGTGATAAATTGCTACCACAATTTAGTGTATTTTTTAATTATGTTTTATGCTGTCCTGGTAAAGACAAGGAGTCACCCTTACTAACATGACCTAATGTTCGGTACAATACACATACTGTCATCAGCGCGCAATATCGTCGTCAAAAGTAATGTCAGGGTTTGTTAATTACAGTATTATGCAGCTGTGGTATTTATTCATGCGTTTGTTTTTTTTCTTTTTTTTATTTTGTTATCTGCGGAACTGGCGGGTTTATATCGTATTTCCTCGCTTAATTGCAATTTAATTAGCCTCCAGGGAGCTTTCGAAAAAGAAATGGCATTTGAGAATAGTCATGAACGTACCTCTGTCATGAATCTTTCATTACATTACTATCACTAACAGCATTTTACAATTCACGTTAGCAGTAAACAAATAAGTTTGAAAAAGCAAGTTTTGGATATGCAAATGAACAGAGCCAAACAAAACACACCTGAAAATACTTTCACCATTAGCTAGATTCCGTTTAATGATGAAGTTTATAGGGTGCTTGTCCCCATATAAACTTCATATGTCCACTGGCACTCCATGGAAATGACACACTTTTGCGACATTTATGAACTTTTAGATCACACCTATGATGTGGATTTGGTTGCGCAGTACTTGAATGGAATAAAATAACCCAATAACGCTCTAAAATGACCCAGTATTTCAGTCAATTTTAACTCAGCGTAGACTAAATAAAAATGTACTCAGTAGCTTTCTTTTATCTCTGTCATTTCTTCCTTATAAATTAAATAAGGCATTGACCTCTTCTAAATTCTAATATATCGAATTGGAAATATTTCATAATGCACAAAATATTTTGTCGTATCAACTGAGTGCTTCTGACGCAAAGAGTTTGATGAGAAGAAAGTTCTTGTTTAAAAATATGGTTTATGAATGCAGCACTTTCAGGGGTCAGTGAGATCAGAAACATGCATAAATTGCAAATTGCACCATTGAAGAAAACAGGTGATGGCTGGGAAACACAGCTTAAATTCTTTTATGTGACATTATTTCTGGAATCTTTGGATTTCCAAAACGCCCATATTTGAGATCAAAATAGTTCTGCAGGATAATTTTTAGTATTATTATTGCCATATTTATTCTAATTTTTTTTTATTTTTACTTGATACAGTATTTTATTCTCTGTATAAGAACAAATTTACATTGGTAACTTTACATGCACTGTAGTATTGATGCAAATATTAATTCATATAATTCTTGAAGTATGAGTTTGCTTTACACATAAATCATTGCAACTATGAATTCCATGAACATAAAGCAAAATTTCAAGGAAATGTGAATTTTTCTGTATGCTTAGCATGTGAATTCATGTAATAAACTGTACTTAATTTAATTATTTTTAGTTTTAAAACGAAATATTTCGAAAAAAATCAAAGTGATGTGAATCATGTGATATTTAATGACTATTCCGCCATGAAAAACAGTAGTGTCTTTCTATAAAATTAATATAAAATTCAGACACTAAAATGAGCTTATCATGATTCAATATGTAATTATCTAAATGATTTTAAAAAATCGAAATTCTATACTAGTCCAAGGTTATGTGCTTCCTAACCATATTTCATTAAATTACTAGACTAAACAATGGCTATCCTTTTTAAATAAATAAAAAATGTACTGATAAAAAATGCTAATATATTGAATCAACATCTTCTCCAAATTAAAAAAAAAACTTAATCATTTTTAATAAATAATTGTCTTAAAATTCAACAAAATTGGTGAAATAATTAACCATAATTCATAGTGACATTATACTCATCAAGCACAATTCATAGCTAAATTGTACTTTTTTTAAAACTTTTGTTAAGTACTTATTTATATTATTTTACTTTTTTTATTCACAGATTCTAAACAAAACTGGCTGTTCCATCATAATTCGCTTATGGGCGATGGATGTTACTAGCATTTAATCTCAGAAAGAATCCAAAATTCTATTGAGAATTAACAGCAAAATACATTTTTGAAGTTTGTATAAGGTTTTTTTCAAAATTATTTCTAATATCATGGACAATTTGGTAATATGATTACAACCTTTTATTATGAGAGGACTAAAACAACACAAGATAAGCATCAAAAATCAAATCAATCAAGTCTCATTCACAATTCACATTACAGCAATATGTTTGGCAAAAAGTACACCCAATAGCAGCGATTTCCTCAAGCATCTGTAAGAGCAGCCACACCAGGTAGAACTTTTCCTAAAATAATATATTTTCTTTAAAAAACTGGTTCTAAAAGCATTACAATTGAATGTCACTTAACTAACCTTCAAGAAGCTCAAGACTGGCCCCTCCTCCTGTGCTCACATGGCTAACCTTAGTTTCTGTATCCCATTTGGCACAGCATGTTGCAGTATCTCCACCACCTTTTTAGTGGAAATATGAAATGAAAAATTATGTAATGTATAGTGTTTTTCAAAAGCTTTTCTTTGGTACCATTGTTAGCCATTAACAGTACCTATAATTGTAGTTGCTCCATTAGCAGTGGCAGCCACCACAGCATCCATGACGCCTTTGGTTCCACGCGCAAAGTTTTCAAATTCAAACACCCCAACAGGACTATAATTCGAAATGTTAGCATAAATAACATAATTTACAATTTATTCTTATTTTGTCAATGTGACTGACATACCCATTCCACACAATCGTTTTTGCACGTCCAACTGCTTCAGCAAATATTTTCTGAGATTCAGGACCAGCATCAAGACCCTTAAAGCAATGGAAACAAATACTGGATATATGTTTTTGCAAAAAAAACTGCTTTCAATAACATGTCAAACCATACCATCCATCCATCTGGGATTCCTTGCTCAACAGTGGCAGCTCCAACTTGGGCATGCTCATCAAATTTGTCAGCTGTAACAAAGTCTACTGGCAAATGAATCTTTACATTATTTTTAGCTGCTTTGTCCATCAATTTTTGAACAATCTTTGATCCTGCTTCGTCAAATAGTGAATTGCCGATCTAAGATTATAAAAGATATCCTTGATAAAGTATTTATATGGTTCAAACACTGGAAATAATCGAAAGATAAACGTATATATTGCATATATTTGCATATATATACATGCATATATTTTTGTTACATACCAAATTTGATAGTTACCTTCATCCCATTTAGCTGCTTTAAAAATGTGAATGCCATTCCACCACCAATTATCATCTCGTTAACTTTATCCAACATATTTTCAATAAGTTGAATCTTGTCCTGCACTTTTGCCCTAATTTTATTTTTCTGTTAAATTGTATTCATAGAATACAAAGTAAAATTATCAGGATAAACCTGGCTTGAATTGTGATGAGCACTTACCCTCCTAAAATTGCCAAAAATGGTGCTTTCGGATTCTCTAAAGCAAGCGCAAAATATGTCAGTTCCTTTTTCATTAGAAATCCAGCAGCTCTTTTTGGAAGATCCACTCCGACCATCGAACTGATAGAAATCGAACGGAGTTAAGATAAAGGTTTAAAATTGATATTCAACCATGTAGCGGATGGCTACCTGTGTGCACGATGAGCTGTTCCAAATGCATCATTGATATAAACATCACCCAGTTTGGTCAATGAGGCTCTGAATTCTGCAACTTTCTCTGGTGATGCTTTAATCTGGTGTGGATAAATTATCAAGAAAATTTTGAAGCATTTCCATATCACATTTTCATCTGACAGAACAGACAAATTTCCACCTTGTTTCCACTAGCATCCACTCCTTTCCCTTCTTCTTCCACGTGGAATCTAAGATTCTCCAGCAAGATGACTGAACCAGGTGCAGGATCTGCACAAGCGGCTTCGACTTCTTGTCCAACACAATCATTCAAAAATGTTACATCCCTACGAAAATGTCAATTTTTACAACTGCTCCTTTCAGTTTTGTGCTATACAACCCAGTTGCAAAAATATCCAATCACCCAGAATTTTCTGAGGGTTGGTTCTAAGTTACCTGCCATAGTGTTGAATATACCTGATGCATTGTCATAAAACTTAATTAAAATTGTAGGCAAATATCTCCGCTTCAAACTGTAAACCAGAAATAAAATAATATTTAGTAGAAAGCACAAATATCTTTAATATA
>JAQGBX010000020.1:0-66388 GCA_034698745.1 Megaphyllum sjaelandicum
CAGGGCGGCACTGCAGTGTTTTTGCCATGAAAACATCATAGTGCCGACAAGAAGTGAACCTACTTATATTACGTAAATTGTGCCTGTGCACTCGAAACTCGATAGTCATTTTTTTAGAACTACAAGTTCGTAAGTTGTTGTAACTGATTTTATTATTGTAGATAAAATAATCAAGAAGATGTTTCAGAAACCGTTTAAAGTTAAATCAAACAGCGCGATTAAGAATTCCGACCGGTGAGTGCCTGTTTATAGGTCGATTGATTGATCGATCGATCGAGAGGTTGACATTTCTGTACTTCGATCAGTATATAGGCTTGTATTCGTTCAGGGGAAATAATGTATGGGGGAAAATAATCTCCAGCGGGCAGAAATAAAATACACAATTTTGATAGACTGTACAATGCAAAATACATGTATCAGACGTTACTCCTAAAAAACGCTGTTGTGAGTTTACTTTATTCCCATATTGCAGTATGGCAGTAACATTCTAAAAGAATGATCAGGTAGACATGCATGCATGGATCGTCGATCTGCCTGCAGTTTTCTCAATCTAATATTTTATATTTTTTACAGAAGGAAATGGAAGACTCAAATCGAGGAAGCCATCCCAAGAATATCATCTGCTGCCATGACAGAACTAGTCAGAGGAGATATCACTGTTGCAAAAATATTCACGCATGGTGGAGTTGTAGTCAATGTATTTTGTGTTCACAAAAATCCACTTTTCTTCGAAGTTGATCAAAAGGTGTACCCAACGGTATATGCTCTTTGGAAACTTCCAGATGTCCTCCCTGTGTTCACTACTGGGCCGCAAGTCATCCCTAGGCTAATTGGTGGGGCCGATTTAATGCTTCCTGGGGTTCTCCTCCCGGATGGGATCGCCTATGGTCCAAACTCTTTTGGAAACCTCGAGAAGGGTGACTGTTGCATAGTAAATCAGTGCACAAATAAAGCAGCGGTAGCTGTAGGTAAAACAGCTCTAAGCAGCAGTGATATGTTTCTTTCTGCAAAAAGAGGAAAAGGTGTCATCATATTGCATACCTATATGGACCAGTTATGGGCCATGGGAGATAAAACTTCCCTTCCATCTTTACCTCCACCATTTGAACTATCGGATGCTGATGATATCTCAGATGAAGAGGCTGATGTGTGTGAAAAGCTGTCGAAGGAACCCAGCAATGCAGCTGCGAGCCAAGTTGATATTTGTTCTGCGACACAATCTGAGTTAATGGAGGTCAGTGTAAGGGCACTGTCTCTCACAAATGAAAGACAAATGGATGATTTTACAATGACATCAAATGATAAAGACAGTGTTAGTGGTTGTGAGATTGAAAATGAAGAATCTGCAACTGTGCATGATGTAATTCCCAGCCAAACACTAAACCAAGAAGGCCAAAATAATTTTTTGACAATGCAGTTTGACTCCATGGACCATCTCATGGCTTATTGCTTTTTAAAAGCTTGGAAAACAAGTGCCAAAAAAGTTGAACTACCGCTATTGACGTCGACTTTTTTTGGAGCTCATATGCTTCCTTCCACTCCTAGAGGACACACTTTGGATGTGAAAAAATCGTCTTATAAGAAGCTCTCCAAATTCCTTCGAGAAATGCAGAAAAAAGAGTTCATTCAAGTTAAGGAATTGTCCAAAGGCGTGGAAAGCATCGTTGCGGTGAATATGTTGCATCCTGAACTGAAGAAATTTACAGTAGATAAAAACGATGTTTTGGAGCCTCCATCTACTGACAACGATCTTTTACAAAAAAAGCAGTTCCAGCCACCCCACATTGAAGAACTCTATCTGACCAGTGCTGCAGTCTTGCCGATATTCAAACTGTATAATCGTGGGTAGGTAGTTATTTGCATTGCAATATTTCATTTTGGAGTTACAAACTTCAAATATTCGTACATCAATTTTGCTGTTGTGAAATACTGGTGCTATGAAAAATCGAAATTTATTTTATTGTACCCCTCATCACATTAGTACTGTAGCGAATGCTGGTTATAAAATTAACTTTATTTCACATTTGCTAGAAAAGGATCTGCCCTATTACCATCAGAGGTTCGACAAATACTGACAAGTTATGTTAAAGACAACAATCTGCAGAATGAAACTCAGAAAAGGTATCCATTTTATAGATTGTCATCTGAATTTGTCCATTCGACCCAGAACAACATTTTCTAATCATTTCAGTCTCATTAATCTTGATCCTGTCTTGGCCCACGTTTTGCTAACAAAGAATGAAAATGATGTGGTGCATTTAAAATGGGATGAAGCCAATGCAAGGTAACCTTTGAAGGGAAAAAAATTGATATGATATTTCTTAAAACAGGCTCATTTTTATGATTATCCTTCACAATTTATATTGTAGATGTATCAGCAAATTGAATCCAGGATACAGAATCACTTTTGCTGATCAAGATCCACGGATACTTAAGGGTAAAATTGAGCCTATCAAACTGAGTGTAGCAACAAGAGCGGCTAATAAAAAGGTACTTTTCGATGTTTTGTTGATTTTTTTAAAGAATGTGGTCATAATTAGCCTACATACTCCTCGATATATTCATCACGTTTTAAAATTCTTAAAACAGGTTACACTAGTCAGCAATTTGGAAACATATGGAATTGATCCTCGTGAGCTTGCACATACAGTTCAAATCGGTGTAGCAGCAAGTACTTCGGTTAATCCATCTGCAAATGCTAAGTTAGGATCGGAAGTGCTCATTCAAGGAAATCAAGTAAAATTTCTTGCCCATCTATTATTAGGTGAGCTTACGTTTGCATAGAAAATATAATACTGAAATTTCTCACTTGTTCCTCTAGTTCTAAATATTTAATAAAGTTTATTCAATATCGTCCATTTAGAAGAATACAAGATTCCTCGCAAGTACATCGAAGGATTGGAATTGTTGCCAAAGAAGGGTAGAAAATGACACTCTCTTCCAAAGAATTGGAGTCCCAAATGAAAGATTTGCGTTTGCTTCAGCTAGAATGAAATTGGAAAATCGTAACAGCTAATGTCACCCACATTCTTGAAATAAGGTATTTGCAAACATGTTCTTAATATGTATTTGATTAAAAGGATTGTTTTAATTTTGCTAAGTTCAACTTAGATTTATTTCTTCGTTTACCAAATATTTAAAGTGTTTAGACTCAAACTCTTCAAGACAGATGAATACATATCAATCCTGACTAAAAGAAATCTGTTATATTGCAAGCAATTTGTTATTTACAAAATAACTGGATTTATACAGAATTCAGGTATTATTAAACGTGATTATCACAAAATAACTAAGTGTATACAATTGTACAGCACATGTAGAATTAATGAAAGTAGCATAATTACTTTCATTGTTTAGGGAAATGATTACAAATTCAGCTAAACTATCCCAGAATATACATGTTCATGTATTAGGGCATGAAGCAGGGATGACACATTTGTTTAATATATTCCTAATACAAAATAGTAAGCACAATAAAATGTGGCGAATAAAAATTAGTTAAGTTGTTGTAACAATCACCTATAGAGGACAATATAATGAAAACAAAAGGCAGTTTAATAAAATAAAATACCGCCGGACTAGTGTACAATTAGCGTGATGCTTCATGTCATGCAGCATTATGCGATGAACAAAAATATGAATAAAAAGAAGAAAAAAAATTTAATTCCTTTTATTTTTATAAACCATATCAGTGTTTACTGACCACTTGACAATACATATTGATGCTTATAAGCTCCTACATCTAACCAAGGCAATAGTACAGATTATAGTAAGTTACCACAATATTAGAATACCAGGTTTACATAGTTTGGCATATTCAATGTTTGCAACTGGAAGTTAAACTCAGGTGGTGTGGAGACTGTAACACTTTGATTTTAGCTTGTTCCAGATCCTGTTTACTCTAGGACTAAAAAGAAATTTCTACAATTCTCCCGACGAGTGTTTCCTTTTTGCAAAAAAAAAAAAAAAAAAACTGCTGATGTGAAATCAATGTAAAGCGCACCCTGTTTTGTGTACATAATTACAAATTATTCTTAACCCTTTTGGCCCTTTTGAACTTCAGCTTTTATCCAGCTGTGCATTTAAATTCTTGAGGTTAATGTTGACAAATGTCAACGCTAAAGCCAAAATAAAATATAAAATTATAATGGACTCGCGTTTTTACGAATTTGCAGAGACAAAAGTTCGTAAAATAAAAAGTTAGTGAACGGGAATACCATTAATAAAAAAAAAAGGAAAAAGGCCACCCAACTCTATAAAAGAAATTCACTAACTACACAACAAATATTTTAGTTTTACTTATTGACATCGTTAGGAAATTGAAATTATATATTGATGTAGGTGTTGTCAACTTAGGTTGCGGGAGCAATTTTTTTTTCGTAAATGGGGGTTGCTTAAAAACCCAAGGCGACTTTAACATTTTTAATGCACCTGAGATGGTATTACAGCAATTTTTATGTACATGTATAAAAACATTAAAACAACCGATTATGAAATTCTAAACGGTAGGACTCCTTGATTGGCATATGTTCCAAACCCCGAACAGATACCTGAAACTACAATAGCGCACTTAACTTTGATAAAGTTTAATTTAAGAATAAGGCACAATAAGACATTAGCAAAGATAGCTACGTACTGAGCAAGGTGGCTGGGTGGATAGCACTCTCGCCTTGCATTCAGTAGACGCTGCAGCGCTGGTTTGATTCATTCGGGCGCCATTCATCCTGTTCCCTCCCATATAAGTATCCCGGAATGACTTTTATGTTAAACAAATGTGAAGCAGTTTGGCACCTTGTAATGTGATGGAGACACTTGTTATCCCGTTGTCTGACAGTTGACCTTCCACTTCACTAGATCGTTGTTGTCTCTGTTTATATAAGAATGGTTAAAGATTGTATTAATTCCGAAAGAGGCCAAATGATGTTACTCCTGTCTTTAAAAGGACATCATTTACGAAATAATAAACGTACTCAAATGTTGCAACGAGGAAATCTTTTAGATGACGACATCACAAAAATATGCAGAGGCATACATACGTGTGTTAAAATGCGTTTCATATCAAACTAGTTATTTTTCCTTTCCCTAATCGAGTTTCCACTCATCATCTTCCATGTGCATTAATTTTGTCCAGTTTTCATTGTTGTCTCGCTAAATTTAAATTCCCAGTTTCATTTTTATGTAATAAGACATCAATTAATGTACTGGATGGAATGACATCTGCTTACTATGATTTTATTTTAAGCCATGAACTGGGAAATTTTGGATCAATACCCTTCAATCATTAAATTAATTTTTGGTACTACTTGGCTTTCAGTAGAAACTATTCTGAATGAATTCGCTGATATTTGAATTCTAAGTAATATACTGAAGTATGTCGCAAATAAATTAAATTTGTGGCAAAAATTCTCTAATATGTGTACAAATAATAGCTTAGCTGCCAGAAGGGGGAGTATATATTCTTCCTCATATATAAAAAAATCGACATAAGTTTTGCAATTGTTTAAGCTGAATCAATGGTGGCAATCTCTTGACACGGAAAGAAAGCAAGGCCAAGTTATATCATAGTCACTCAAAAATTCCTATGCATGGGTGCTGACATTGGGTAGCGTCCTCAACCACTTTAAGCACATAAACACTTGTCTTTAGTCTGCTATGGCTCATTGATTTCGTAAATAATTCAACGTGCACGCGGATGTTCCAAATGTTAGTTTTTCATTATGTGTTTCTAATGGGTTTTTATGACTAAATTGGTTTCGAAAAATACCATGCATGTAAAAAAGAAATAATTCATTTTTTTCTTTCTACGTCACGTGGCGTTATTGGTGATTAATTTCATAACTGACAATTATAATTATTATAAATTTTCAGATTATGCCTATGCATGGTCATAATCATGGAGGTCAATAGATTTTGGTCAAGTCAAATTTATAAAAAAAATTATATATTTATTTTAGATCCTCATTTTATATTATTTTTGAAAACTTATCTGCAAATTAACATGTAATTAGTAGTTTTATAATTGTAATCGAATATTTTGAGCTGATAATTTTAGAACCACATTCGAAAAAAGCCTGGTTTGAATCATTTGGCGTGCGATTTTTATTCTTTAAAAAGTTTATTTATTTATTAGAAAAATAATAGGTAGAATTTAAGTTTTTTTATGAGAATTACAGGTTTTTTGGCAGGTGAATCTTATTACAAAAAAAAAATGTAAAAATTATGAACTTGTCGGTGAAAACAATTTAAATGATTCTTATTTTTTTATGTAAAACTTGGTTTTTGAAATATTCACATTCATTTGAAAGTAACTGGAATAATGAATTGTGTGCTTTGGGCGATGGGCACAAAGTGAAGCGATGAGGTTTTATTACATCTAAACTGCATGTAAATTATGTACATCTGCTATAGTAAATGTGGGACCTGTTTTTCATTTAACATACATGTATATCTTTAGTTAAATCGGGAGTTAGCGAAATTTCGAAGAAAGCCATAAATAAACCATATGTTAGGGAGGTAGCATTTCAAACCGCGTTTGCTCGACCAATAATTTCAGGGAATTCTATAAGATCTTCTCGAAATTTGAGAAATCTGTGAAACAAAATGCGTAACATAATACTTTAAGGAATGGTCCGTGGGGAAGCAACCCCTCGTTGGGTAGAAGTGCGCAGCACATGGCCTCAAGACAGCGGGACTCTGGAAAGATATTTGATACCAATGTTATTTTTGTTGTTTTGTCGTTGCTTTCCTCAATTCTCTTACCACCCACTAATCCTCGACCCTGACGATACCGATGGCGCCGATTTCGTAGCAGGCTGCCGCTGACAAGAGGCTTTTGGCATGGGTAAAACTGAACCAGAATCCCTCTGCCTCTGACAGCACGCTGTTGATGATCGTTTTGCGGAAAAACTTTGGAGCCACGCAACAATTAGCGTTTTATGTAATAGAGATGATGTCGCTTTCGGGCAAGTGATAGCTGGGCCGATTTTTGCGCAGTAATCGACGTACAAAAAATGCCCGCGACAAGGGAAAGTCATTGTTCATGTTTAAATTCAGTTTTGTTTTTTAGTCTCATTTTCGTACTGAACAGCGTGATTTATGCTCAGCTGAAGGATTTAGACGCGGGCGAGTACGAAACTTTTTTCAACTCAGGTTTCGGGAAGCTGGACAAATCGAAATCCGGAGTGGACAAGCAGCAAAACAGCATCCACAAGTCCAAAGTGGAGGTGCTGGGTGAGACGCTCAAGAAGCGGGTGTCCAGGCTGAGGAAGGCCCCCAACCGACAAGTGGAATTGGTGTTTTTAGTGGACAGTTCAGCCAGCGTGGGCGCCGAGAACTTTTTCAATGAACTGAAATTTGTGAAAAAGCTTTTGGCAGATTTCACCGTAGCGTACAACTACACGCGAGTTGCTGTGGTCACCTTTTCGTCCAGGTCCCGGGTCGTGCGGCAGATTGACCATCTCAGCAAGGCGTCTGCCAGCAATCACAAATGCCGGCTTCTGGAAGAGGAATTGCCCAAGATCAACTATACCGGAGGAGGAACATACACCCTGGGCGCTGTCCTGGAGGCACAGGTAAATTTGAATCTACATATTTGTACGTTCTAATGGGCGCTGGTCGATCGAGGGATATATTGTAATATTTAATAATATGTTGAGAATACTAAGTGAATATAAGTAATATATATGTGCCGTACAAGTGAACGTTGCTATCTCATTTATATTTTAATTGTTGTGAGTTATCCAAATTTATGTATGATTTGTTTTGCGTAAAAAATTGAGAAAGATCTACTATGCATGTTGTTGTTTTTTTCAAC
This sequence comes from Megaphyllum sjaelandicum, assembly GCA_034698745.1. Classification (NCBI taxonomy): domain Eukaryota; kingdom Metazoa; phylum Arthropoda; class Diplopoda; order Julida; family Julidae; genus Megaphyllum; species Megaphyllum sjaelandicum. The sequence goes on from JAQGBX010000020.1 coordinate 7,814, forward strand.
GCAATCAGTGTTTCAATTAACAGATCTTGATGTTAATAACTCTTTATGAATGTTAACGCAGCTTTATTCTTTTAATGATGATGTTTTCAGCAGTCACCAAATTGCATTATTTTAGCACAAGGATTTTAGAAAATATGCATTTTTATAACGTTAGCATTAACCCTTTTAAGATCTACATTGTAGTTAAAATACAAAATGTCATGAAAAACGGTGTTAAAATTATTACATGTATATTGAGATCGAATTGGCAGAAAAGGGAGTGACTAATTACCACGTACCTTACTTAATTTTAATATATATATATTTTTTAAATTTTATAAAAATCGTTTCGACCATCAAAGTTTGTGTACGGAAACTTATATTTAATAGTTTGGCGTGTTATGTAAATAAGTAACTTCAAATCCTTCGAGTCAAATCAAAACATACTTAATGTGACTTTTATTTAGTCAGGCTCAGACCTGTTTTGCATCCTACCAACCATCACTTTGATAGTTATAAAATAAAATGTGGATCTTTCTGAATTGTTTTTATTCATGTATAAAGCAAGGATTGGTGTCAAAAGAATTTTAGGAAATTGCATCATATTAATTTTTTACTTTTGTTGATCAAAAATATAAATCCATACGTTAGCTATAAAAGCTCATTTCAAAAAATTAGCAAAACGTCTGTAAAGACATTGGTTGGCTGTCAGATACTTTTGATGGACCAGTTAGGATGGCGGAAGATACTTACGCTGTAGGTGTAGGTAATTAGACCAACCTGCAATTAAGGTAAAGCCAGCTAATAAAGAATCGTTGAGAGTATTGCCAGATGTGCTTAATTCTGGAAGCTGTGAAGCGCTTGTAGTTCAAGCTGTAAAAAACGATTTAATTTCCATTATAAAAAAACTAATTTTTATAATGAACTCTGTACATCATGAAATTAGTTAACTACGATCTTAAACTGAGCAAGGCACTAATTAAGCTAATAAGGCCATCGGAATTGTTGATATGATTGTAAACTAATGGTATATTTTGGTATGACCATTAATTTATATAGGTTAGCTATAAATTTCTTGACGTTAAATGTAATGCAAAGCGGCATTTAAAAGCAATTTTCCAGATGCCATGGATTAAGTTGAAATATTTTAGGGTAGAAATTTTGGACTCTGCTCTGAATTTCTTTACGAAAAAAGCGACAACAGTGTAGCGATCTGTTTGTTTAAACTTTGATGTAGGCCTACTGTGCTACTAAAGTACTGAGGAACTAAATAGAATTAGTACGGGTTTTCTATCATTTTTAAATCCAGCGCCCAACTTATCGTGTCCATTGTATCAATTGAATTTCAAGACCAACATGAAATTGTTATATAAAAAATTACGAAATAAATTTTGTAATCATACAATTGGAAAAATGAACGGGCTTTATTGAACTCATTCACAAGAATATGTTTTGATGTATTGTCGGTTTGAATGTGACCAAGCTTCTTATTTTTCTTAAATGTTAATGATGTGTTATTGTTATTGCATCTTAAATTATTGATTGTTGAAATCAAAGTGTCGAAAACTTAAAAAAGCTCAATTTTACTTTACTCATATTGATGGTTTCTCTGCAAAAATAAGTGATGTATCTACTCTCTAGAGAGGAAATTGTGTTATGATAGCCAATTTTGGATGAAATTAACGCACTGAATCGTTTTTTTTTTCAAGAATATATTGAAAAATGCAAGACCAACGGCTGAAAAAGTGGTATTCCTTATCACCGATGGCTATTCAAATGGCGGTGATCCTCGGGTTGCTGCCAAACTCCTCCGGGATAGTAACGTAGAAATGTTCACGTTTGGCATTAAGAATGGGAATGTCAGAGAATTGTTCGACATGGCTTCTCCCCCTCCTCAAGAGCATAGTTACATTCTGGACAGTTTCGAAGAGTTTGAAGCATTGGCTAGAAGGGCGTTACACGAAGACTTGCACATTGGAAGCTACGAGGAAGAAAATGACCAAAAGTGTTCCAGGTTGTGTGAGGAAAGGGTGAATTGCTGCGATGTTAAAGCAAAATGTACTTGTGGCACTCATACGGGCCATTATGCTTGTCTGTGCCAAAAAGGATTTTATGGAACAGGATTGGCCGGTGACTGCAAACGTATGACTTTTAAGGATATGTAAAATAACTCAATATTTAAATTATGTTTTGTTATTGAAATTTTATTCATTTTAGCTTGCCCTGCTGGAACATACATGGATTCAAGGGGCCCAGCAGATATTGGAGCTTGCAAGCTTTGCCCCGATGTCAATCATAATTCAGAATCTGGAAGTAGCTCAGTGGACCAGTGCCATTGTCGAAAGGGTTATATGAGCAACAAAACTAAGTGTGTAGGTATGCAAGTTACTTTTCAATAACTATTTGAAAATATTACAGCACTTGATTCCGACTTACACGTCATCTGGGTAGAAGCATGGTATTGCATATGATAATTTCTTCATAAAAGTGTCAAGAAATTTCATGTTAATTTTTATTGAACTAATTTTTATATCTTTGAAATATAATTATTTTTTCAATTAGAAATGGAATGTCCAAAATTACAGCCACCAGAAAATGGATACTTTGTCAAAAATGGCTGTGGCAATGTGTTCAACTCGGCATGCGGCATTCGCTGTAATCCAGGTTACACACTTTTTGGAAGCAGTATTCGTTTGTGTAACGAGAATGGTATATGGACTGGAGAGGAGCCATCATGTGTCAGTAAGTATTGGTAATGAAAGTGTCTTATTTACATAGATGATTTATTTACTATACCAATGAAAATGTTATTGGTTTTATTTAGTTAAAAATTGCACAAAGTTGAAAGAACCTCGTCATGGAAAAATGGATTGCAGTAATGATATGTTCAGTTTTGAAACACATTGTAACTTTTCTTGTGATCCAGGATTTGTTGCAATAGGGTCCAAGACACGAACATGCTTGGCTATTGCGTCTTGGGATGGGCTACCCAGCCATTGTCGGCGTATGTATTCAAAGATTCTTAAATTTGAGCTAATTGTTTTTGGTAATTTTGCAACAAGTTTTTCTATTTTTCAGCCATAACATGCCCTGCCTTAAAGTCTGTCTCAAATGGAAATATCTCTCCCACTAAATGCACCACACACAAATCACAGTATGGTGACGCATGTAGCTATTCTTGCGAAACTGGTTTTATTTTGCAAGGTCCGGCAGAACTCCAGTGTATTAAGCAAGGCGGTTGGAGTTTTTCTGAGAAGAAAATAAAATGCATTGGTACGATGGAGTGACTAAAAATTAGTGTGCTTTTCAAGCATGGAATATGTGAAGTATTTAATTACTGTTTAAATGTTCAATATTGCTTGCAATTTAAATCGGAAACAAAATCAGTGGAAACGTAAATGCACAAATTGATTGCTATGACTCGTCAAAGAATACTGAAGAAAATATTAATAAGGCATTTTGCTACTTTATTTTTTAAGCCAAATAAGGAGACAATTGCCATTTGACAGTAGTACAGTAAATGTTTGCAATACAAAATCACAGACATAAAAAGTTAAAAATGTACTGTTATCCTATAACTATGCATATATAAAAGAAGTTGTATTTTTAGTTCTTGAACATTCATTAAAAATAACATTTTAATTAATTTTAAAAGAAATTTTAGTGTTTATAATTTTGCTCTATCAAGTGCTCTTTGGAATCTTTTAATTAGATGCTTCTCCACCTAATATCACATGTCCGCCCAACGTTGAAATCAATACAGAAGAAAACGAAAATTCGGCAACAATAACCTGGAACCCACCTATTGTGAGTGATAACTCTGGAGAGAAAGTGATCGTGACATCTGTTCCAGCAGTTACTTTTCCTATGAAATTTCCCATTGGCTTATCGGTTATAACCTATGTGGCTCAAGACAGGATGAAAAATCGAGCTGAATGTAACTTCACTGTAAGCGTACAAGGTGTGAGTTATGACTGCAGTGTTCATTGCCCAAATTTACCAATTCCCTTAATTTAACATCTTTAATCAGTATTTAAATCTTTTTATTTCAGATGTTCAGCCTCCAATTGTTGATTCTTGCATTTCACCTCCGATATTCCTGGCCCGTGAAAAATCTATGGACGTCATTTGGGAAGAACCCGTTTTTTCTGACAATTCTGGCACATTGGTGCAAGTGAACCGTTCCCACAGCCCGGGACCTTTTCCATTTGGAGAAACTCGCGTGAAATACACTGCTTGGGACGAGGCTGGAAACAATAGCACGTGCATAATTGCAATTACCGTCCAAGGTATGTATGACTGAAATACTATAATATTAATATGATAACTATGTTTAGCAAAGTTACTTTATAATTAATATGTATACCAGAGCATGCATGTACCACTCCTATGGATCCTTTGAATGGCCACTCCAATTGTTCCGAACTCGAAGACGGTGTGGTTTGTTCCTTAACTTGTGTTGAAGGATACGCGTTTGCATTTCGACCACCAACTTCTTACGTCTGCGCCTATGATGGAGTGTGGGCTCCAAACAATGATTCGTTCCCTGATTGTTCACGTAAGAAAGATCTTAGTTCTTTTCTTATTAAAAAGGCAGTCTGTCTCAGACTATGTCATATTAATCTTAATTTACCTCCAGTTACTGCTTTGCCAAGAGATGTATTGCAAAACGGAGTCATCACTTTACAATCAGAGGATGTGCCTTGTGATGACACTTTCTTTATGCATCAGGTCGAAACTAAATTTCAGAGAAAACTTTCCAACAAAGTAAGTTTAGCATCGTTTTCTTTTACAGGCCACATTTTTCAGCATTTGATAATTCTAAGTTTAATTGTGTTAGGTAATGCTATACTGTATCGATGAGATTGAATGCGACGCCACATCTGTATCTGCAGCATGTGAAGATTTTATGTCGGGCAAGTATACAAGGAAACTAACTTAATTGTATTCACAAAATGAAATTATCCATGCTTGATAACGTTTATCATTTTATTACATTTGAAACTTAGAAGTTGAAGAAGAGAGTAATTATATTTTAAGTCGGCGGAGGAGACAGCTAGTAGAGAATATAAATGACACATCTTTTCATGCTGATAACAGAACAGCAATCGGCACCATATTTAGAAGTTCAAAAGATACTGAAAGGATTACAACTCTTATTGCAAGAAATGACATGGAACAAGATGAAATGCAAAAAGTCAACTTGCGTTTCCAACTAATTGGTTAGTTCTAGCTGGCCTCAATGTATAGAAAATTGCTCAATCTAATGCAGTTAAAGAATACTCAACATCAATATGATAGATTTTTCTATTTAAAAGAATGCTAAATTAATCAAATAAAATGATTTAGTCAATGTGTTACTATGGCACTATGGAATTCCATTATAGCAAATTTTATGATAAACTGTGTATTTCAACATTTACATTTTAAAAATATATTTTCCTAGGTAAATTGAAGTCCAATGAAGAAAATGTCACTCCAAATGCTACTTCATTGCGTGATCAAATGTTTACTGTGCTACACAACTTGCATCGTGATGCCCAAAAAGGGGAACTAGATCTTTTGATGGGTAGACATAATTTGACCTATGGTGGAATGCGGCTTCTAAGTGAAAAACCATTGTTTACATGTGAAGCTGGTAGCATATTGCTTGATGAGCAGTGTGGTAAGCAATTTATGACTCATGGGAAGTAATCATCGAATATAGATAAACATTATTTTCAATATTAATATTACAATAAAATTAATTTCTAGTGAAGTGTCCAGTTGGCACATTTTATAATGTAGTCAGTGAGCAATGTGAACCATGTGGTCGAGGTTCATATCAATTCGCAGAAGGACAACTTTCCTGCTTAGTTTGCCCAGATAATACATCAACTATTCAAAGCCAGTCGAAAAGCTTTGGAGAATGCAAAGGTATGCTGGCGTCAGATAGTGTGAAAATGTAAAAACTTCAAAAAAACTATTTGTATTTTAAGAAATCCATGTTTCAAACACTTTTTTGTTAGGTTTTTATATAGAAAATTCTGCAGAATGCTTTGAAAAATATTTGCAATTTAAACATTTTTAAATATTAATTGTAGTTTTGAATAAAAACTAGTCCATATAATTTATACAGATTTTTAAAATGTCATAGTGGTTAGTTTATAAATAATTATATACATTAAAAAAAAGCTCAAATGATTATTGTTCATTTTCCCAACAGCACAGTGTTTACCTGGCAGTTTTTCTTCTAATGGACTAGAAGTTTGTGAAACCTGTCCAAAATCCTTTTATCAACCTGGCTATTCAAGTACATCCTGTCTTCCTTGCCCTGCTAATACCACCACATGGAAGAGAGGTGCCCGCAAAGAACAGGAATGTCGAGGTGATGTCATTCAATTTTTTTTCCAATTTTAGTAACAATAATTGAAACTAAATGTGTAAATGTGGTGTCTTGTTATAGAGATGTGCCCGAAGGGTCATGTGTCTGAAACTGGACTCGTACCCTGTTACACGTGTCCTCTAGGCTATTATCAACCAGAAAGTGGGAAGCGAGTGTGCTTTCGGTGTCACAACGGATCTCCAACAGCAGAAATGGCATCGTCGAGTGCCAGCGATTGTCTTGGTATATTTTAGAAAATATAAACTCTGTTGTGCAATTTTTCTGCTTTTAAACTGTTTATAATATTGATAAGTTTACTTCTTTATCAGAAACTCCAGTCAGCGATGAGGCTGCTTCTAAGGCTCCCATTGAAGAACTTCTTGTTAATGACTGTTTCTCTGTACCATGCTTAAATGGCGGAGCCTGTCATGTTCTCACATTCGGTTACATTTGTGATTGCATTCCTGGGTTAACAGGTTGGACAGATTTTTTTTTAAATTTTAACTATATGGCTAATTAATGTTTTTAGTACATTGGCCATATGTATTGTGATAAAAAATAAATACATATTTTATTGGTGAATTCTACTATCATTGACATCTTAATGATTGCAAAAATTTGAGGGAAGTCAAAGTTTTTCAATTTTTGTATACCATGCAGAAAGGAAGGTAATTTTATCTCATGCTCAAAAAGGTTTATTTTAACTAGGAATGCACTGTGAAACAGAAATAAATGAATGTGACAGTAGCCCTTGTCAGAATGGTGGAAAATGTGAGGATGGAAGGAACAAATATATTTGTCATTGTACACCAGGATATGGAGGTAGATAACAAATTCTTGATTTTTGTTTTATATACTATTTAAGCATATTGCTTAGGCAATCCACAATGACGAAACCTGTTTTAGGCAGAAGCTGTGAAGAAGATTTAGATGAATGTGGCTTATTCCCATGTTTAAACAATGCTACCTGCATTGACCAAATAAACGACTTCCAATGCCAGTGTGCTCCAGGATTTGCAGGTAATCTTCAAAGAATGCGTTTATTACATTTTATTAATTTTATGATAGAAATTGTCAATATATGAAATGAATTTGTTTATAATAGGTAGGATATGCCAAAACAACATCAACGAGTGTGCCCCGCAGCCTTGCCAGAATAACGGAAAATGCATTGACAAGATAGCATCCTATCAATGTGTTTGTCCTGAAGGCTTTGTTGGAAACGATTGCGAGATAGACATTGATGAATGTGAAAGCATGCCTTGTGCTAATGGAGGAACATGTCTTGATCTCAAAGGAGAATTTGAGTAAGGAAATGACATCATTTTATCCTTGTTTTTCAGTGTGAATACAGTTGATTAAGATGTGATTAAATACTAAGAACTTCATAACCATTAGATGCGTGTGCCTACAGGGATTTACTGGAGTTTTATGTGAAATGAACATTGATGAATGCATGTCAGACCCTTGTTCTAATGGCGCTACCTGCGTGGATCAGATCAATACTTTTAAATGTCTTTGTTTACCTGCATTTGCTGGAAAATTATGTGAGACAGGTGGGATCATCTATTGTTTTTTTTTAATAAATGGTCAGATCTTTTCTACCTTGTTTTCTAAATTCCATTTACTTTTAATTCTAGAATTGTCTTCAGACTTTATAATGCATTTTCCAATATCTGGTATCATGGACTTTGCTCAAGCAGAGGGCTTTCACAAAGATTTAGCTCAGATATCGGCATGTCTGTGGCTTAAGTCGAACGACCGTCTTAATTATGGAACTCCGATTTCTTATGCTAACTCATCCATCGATAATATATTCACTTTGACCGATTACAATGGGTAAGTACTGCTTGTGTATTTTTTGCAATATTTACTATGTTAAGCTATTTGTAGTTGTTATTCGAGCCACAATACAAATTTTCCTATTACAGGTTTGTGATTTACGTGAATGGTGAAAAGGTGATAACAGATGTAACGGCTAACGATGGTCACTGGCACTTTGTTTGTGTTACATGGACAAATGCTGGTGGATTATGGCGGATTTATAATAATGGAGTTCTGAAGGACGAAGGCAACAATCTGGCGAATGGAACATTAATTCCAGGTGCTTAATTCCCTGCTTTTAGTAATTTCATTTTGCACGAATTCTTTTTTCCTCTCACATTTTTGCCATCGCCAATGGTCGAGTGTGTTACGCGCTTGCCTCTCGCTCCTAACTAGCGGGGTTCGCTCCCCGGTCGAGGTCGGTGGGAATTTTGAGGATGTGCCTCCTCGGTGGAAGTCCCCCCTCGTAGGCAAAATTCCCAGGTAGGTGACGCTGACACATCCTTGCGTTGGTGTTTAGCCCTCGTGTGCAGAAATAGGCCAACGTTAAAAATCCACAAACCAACCAACCAACCAACATCCCCTGGCGTTGGTGTTTAGCCCTCGTGTGCAGAAATAGACCAACCTCTCACATTTTAATGTTTTTCTTTTTTTTTTTATTTCTAATTTTGCTCTTTTACACTAAAAGGTGATGGCACAATAGTGATTGGACAAGAACAAGATACTTTATTGGGCGGATTTAGTGCTGCTGAGTCATTCATTGGATTTGTAGCATATGTGGATTTTTGGGATCGTGTTCTTGCTCCGCAGGAAATACATGCATTTTCGACGACATGTAATAAGTATAGAGGTTCTGTGAGGGCCTGGGCAGATTTCTTGGCAGGAATTAAAGGAAGGATAAAACTGGAAGAATCACGATTCTGTAAAGGATGTCCTGAATTTGGATTTTACGAGAATGGAAGAATTGTTCCAAATGGAAGTGGAGTAAAAGGCATTCTCACTTATGAATGCAATGATGGCTTTACAATTGTTGGGCTGAAAACAAGAAAATGCATGATTCATGGAGATTGGGAAGGCAAGGAGCCCAAGTGTCAGTGTAAGTGAAGGGTTGAGACACTTCCTTGGATGACTTTCACACTTATTTCACTGTTCATTTATTGTTGCACACTTGCAGTGTCCAGTTGTGGTTTTCCTGGATACCTTGAAAATGGACGCATTGCTGGAAACGGATACATGTTCCGTGATGTTATTCATTACTTCTGCAGTGCAGGTTACCGATTGGTTGGCAATGAATCCAGAGTATGCCTGGCTAATGGCTATTGGGAGGGAAAGCCACCATTATGTACTGGTCAGTCATTTTTATTTAATATATAGCAAGGTGCCTTAAGTGGCACCTCATCAATGTGACGACTATGTACAAATAATTTTTTTTTGTAGAAATTGTCTGTGACCCACCATTTCCACCTGATAATGGAAAGCTTGTCACCACTCTGACCCGCTTTCGCTCTTCTGCTCAGGTCGATTATGCATGTAATCCCGGATTCAGGCTAAATGGCGCATCGAGTCTGGCTTGTACCTTGGATGGAGTTTGGGATGAGGAGCCTCCTACTTGCCAACCTATGTTCTGCAGTGACCCTCCAGTTCTCCAAAATGGCAACATCATGGAAGGGATTCGAGAGGTGAAGGTTGGAGAAAACATCACGTTGCAGTGTAATGAAGGATACCAACTAGTAGGTAGTAGTTTGTTGCAGTGTACAGGAGAGCATCAGTGGGAGGGGAACATGCCGCTTTGCAGCCCAATAGACTGCGGAAAGCCACCAAACATTCCTAACAGCAAGGTAGAGGTTGAAGACACTTTTTATGAAAGCACTGCAATTTATACGTGCTTAGATGGATATGAGACCAATAAAACAATGAAACCCATTCTTCTGTGTGGGTCGGAGGGAATTTGGGAAGGTCCTGCCATCCGCTGTGATCCAGTACCTTGTTCAACACCCCAAAGTTTGCGGTATGGGGACATCAAAGTTGGTGCTGCTGTTTTCGGAAGTAAAGTCACTTATTCTTGCATGGAAGGCTATGAGCTGACTGGTGAGTCCATTAGAACATGCTTGGCCAATGGCACATGGAGTGGTCAGCCCCCACAGTGCTCCCGGGTGCGGTGCCCTGCCCCAGAAAATATCACTGATGGTCAAATTGAAGGAAATGGTCCTTGGGTTGCAGGCGTAACTGTGATGTTTACTTGCAACCTCGGATATCAGCTCGAAGGCTCGTCCCAAAGTACCTGTCTTGAATCAGGGTTGTGGTCACAGCAGGTGCCCCGATGCAGGATGGTTGAGTGTCCTAATCCTGAACCGGTAGTCAACGGCTTCTTCTTAGGGGATGTTCCAGAAGCCTTCACTTACAGAATCATTCTTCTTTATACCTGCGATGAAGGCCACCGCTTGGAAGGTAACATTAGTCGGCAGTGCACCGAAAATGGGACATGGAGTGGTGTCGCCCCCAAGTGTGAGAAGGTTTCGTGTGGCTCAGTTGACAATATTAAACATGGCAAAGTGATCCTGGATTCCTTCCATTACTTATCCCAAGTGCAGTATATTTGCAACAACGGCTTTCAACTTCAAGGTCCTCGGGTGCGAACGTGCCTTTCAAATGCTACTTGGAGTGAGTATGAACCAATATGTGCTAGATCTCGTTGCCCAATGCTTGATCCACTTCCTCAAGGAGTGATTGAACTTTCTGAAAGTGCTATGCATGGATCGATGGCAGTGTACACATGTCAGATAGGACATATCATTGAAGGTGCAACACAGAGGAGGTGTGAGGAGAAGAAAGGGAAACTGCATTGGAGTGGTACTTCTCCAAGGTGCCTTCCAATCAATTGTACTGCACTGGACCAGATCCCACATGGATTTGTTCAGGCATCCTCTCTTCACTACACGTCAGTTGCAGAATATAGTTGTGCTGCAGGTTACGATTTGGTTGGCCCAGACGTGCGATTATGCCAGGTGGATGGATCATGGAGTGATTCAGCACCCAACTGCCGTCTGAAAGAGTGTGCTGAGCCCAAGAAGATTCCTCATGGTCGTGCTTTGGGTGGTAGTTTCGCTGTTGGTGCAATAATCCAGTTTGAATGTGAGTCAGGATTCAAGCTAGATGGGCAGCAGAATGTTACGTGCACAGAGGCTAAAACTTGGAGTGCCAACATGCCACGTTGTATACCTGTGTCCTGCAAATGGCCTCTACAAATCCCAGAGCATGGCCAAATAAACTCAACCGGTCATACGTTTAACAGCGAAGTTGGCTACTTTTGCAATGAAGGCTATGAACTAGTGGGGGCGCTCCGACAGGTTTGCCTTGCAGATGGGTCCTGGAGTGAAACTGCACCACGTTGTGAGCCATTGGAATGCCCCCAGCTGAGTAACCCAGAAAACGGAGTTGTGCGTACAAAAGATAACTTGTTTGACAGCATGGCCAGTTATGACTGTCATGAAAACTACATTTTGGTGGGAGCACCTAGGCGACGCTGTATGACCAACAAAATGTGGAGCCCTGAGAAACCGCACTGCGAACCACTTGCGTGTCCTAAACTGGAATCTCTGGATGAGGGTTCATTCATGGTATCCGACGCAGCCCTGACCTTGGGGACTACTGCCCATTACAGTTGTGATGCTGGTTATCAGATGATAGGCAACGATATACTTAGGTGCACACCACCAGGTTACTGGGATGGGGATTTACCCGAGTGCCGCCCTATTCTGTGTTCATCATTTGAATTATCTGGGATTGCGCATGGTACTGTGATATGGAAATATGCCGGTGAGACCAAACCCGGAAGTGTGTTGGAATTTTCTTGTGATAGTGGCTACAAATTGGTGGGCGAATCCATAGTAATGTGCATGCCTAGCGGGCGATGGAATGCACCATTTCCTGTGTGTGCCATGACGGCTTGTCCACCCCCTCCGAGCCTGTCACATGGTAAGATGTCTGCTGAAGAGTTCACTGTAGGGGCAAAAGTCATTTACTCTTGTGATCCTGGATATCGCCTTGTGGGTGTAGCCAACCACACGTGCACATCTAAGAACATATGGAGCGAAGCTCTGCCTCGCTGCGATATAATAAGTTGTCCCCATCTAAAATCAATAACCAATGGCATTATGGTTATGGCAGATACCACCAACTCACACATCTATGGTACAAACATAACTTTCAAATGTAACCCTGGGTTTATTCTCCGAGGCGATACCACCCTCTTGTGCAGAGAAGATGGGTCGTGGAGCGCTGGAGCACCCTCTTGTGAGCTAATCAGTTGCACAAAGCCCCCAAATATCGTCAATGGGTTGTTAGAACTAACTTTGCCAAAAACGCAGATTGGTTGGAGTGGAAAATTCAAGCTAGAAACGTCCTATCCCTGGAAGACCATGTTGAGACACACCTGCAAAGTTGGATACTACTTGAATGGTGGCACAGCATCTAGATGGTGTACTGAGGATGGACGGTGGTCAGGCAGTGTGCCGGAATGCCTTCCAAAATCCTGTGGACAGCCGACCAAGATAACAAGCGGACACGTTCAGGTCAACTCCACGATTTTCAGAAGCATGGCTAAATACTCCTGTGATAGCAGTCACACATTAACTGGCTCAGCTGAGAGAATCTGCATGTCTAGTGGGTCATGGTCTGGCACAGAGCCACGGTGTGTGTTGATACGCTGTCAAGAAGTAGGGCGCTTGCGTCACGGGAAATACACCCTGAGAGGTAATGGAACGTTTGGCACTGTCGTGATGGCTGAGTGCAATGCCGAGTTCAGACTTGTAGGCAGCGGAATTCGGACCTGTCAGAAGAATGGCACATGGAGTGGCATAGAGCCGCACTGTGCCAGCATCGCATGTTCAATTCCAGAAATGGTTGACCATGGAAGGCTGGAATTGGACAGCACAATAGTAGGTGGTGTTGTGCAGTACACTTGTGATCGGGGCTATGAGCTGGTTGGAGAATCCATTCTCACTTGCATGCTGGATGGGGCATGGAGCAGTGAGACGCCGAAGTGTTTGGCCATCGAATGTCCCGAATTGACCCGCATTCTGAACGGTAAAGCATCTGGCTATGGACGACTACTAGGAAGCATTGTTGAATATGCTTGCAATGAGGGTTATGAAATACAAGGCGGTGATGCGACCCGCACCTGCTTTGAAAACCGGACCTGGAGCGGTGAGGAACCAGTCTGCTCACTCATCATGTGCACTCATCCCAGTGACCTTTCAAATGGACGTGTATCAGTCTTGGGCCATGGACTTGGCAGTATTGCGAGGTATGCTTGCAACGAGGGTTACCTGCTGCAGGGCAATGCTACTAGAGTCTGTCAAAGCAACAAGAAATGGACTGGTCAAACTCCGGTTTGCAATATAAGGACATGTACGCCTCTCAAAGCAATCTCAAACGGTCGGCTGATGTCTGAGGCAAGAAGTGAAGTTTTCGAATATGCTGCGGTAGTGACTTATGTGTGCTCGCCCATGTTTTCGTTAATTGGAAAGCCTCAACTCCGTTGTTTGGCCAATGGCACATGGGATGGCAAAGTTCCGACATGCACCAGATCCCACTGCGATAAGGTGTCAACTGTATCTGATGCGTTAATTAAAGGAAATTCCACATTAATAGGACAAAAAATCATGTACAATTGCCGGGAAGGCTTTGTCTTAGTAGGAGAGCAATGGCGCACGTGTCTACCCAGTGGTGACTGGAGTGGAAACACTCCCAAATGCATGCCTGTATCATGTAGACCACCTCCCGAAGTGGATAATGCGTCCATCCAACTAGTGATACCACATGGTCAAGAGCCGTATTCATATAGCAGCACTGCAGCATATGCTTGTGCTGATGGATTCGAGTTAACAGGAAGTCCAGCCCTCGTGTGTGAAGCCAATGGTAAATGGTTGGGTCGGACGCCGACCTGCAAGAAGTTCACATGTGGCCCGCCCCCCGTGGTGAAGCATGCTAACGTCCAAGTGGAAAACTATGAACTTTTGAGTCGAGCCGTCTACTTCTGTGATGAGGGCTACAATCTGGCTGGTAATGGAAGTACTGTAGCTCACTGTTTAATAAGTGGCGGCTGGGATACAGATATGGCGAGGTAAGAAAAGTTTGAAATATGCATCCCTTAATAATAGCCTCTTTAACAATGTAAACATTTAAAGAGAATAAGAGTGGAGAGCTGCAACATTTATTCATAAGTTTTAATATGCTGAAAATTTTTATTTTTTTCTGAATACCCTTGAAAACAACTGCAGAAATATGGAGGGATTATAACATGGTGGCAAACAAGTCCTAAGTCCTAAATACCTTCCAAAGAATTTTTGTAAATTATTATAAATGTTCTTTGACCACACTGCCTTTACCTTAGTGAAAGTGCGGTATAACAATATTAGCTGATTCTAGCTCAGTTTAAGGGTAGTTTCGCAGCACAGCTGCGAGGCATTAAAATCCCAAATACGGGGAAATTAATTAAATTGTGAATTTGGGGTCCATCAAATTGTATAATGATTCCCCTTCCACATGGTGCTATGTACTGACTGCAGGGTAAAGAATTTAAATTGAATTGAAGTTTTCACATTGTCTTTGGTCAGGAGGACAATTTTTAAAACCTGGAAAAGTCAGGGAAATTGATAACGGAATTTCTGGGGAACCCTGTTGTATTTTTGAGTTATCATAAATGTGAATTAAAAATCAAATACTGCATTAAACATGTCTTCCTTTAAAAAGATCTTAAAAGCCCTAAAATGTAATCCTAAAAACTGCTAAATAGTTAATCTTATAAATCGTTTGCCACCCTGGTATAAAACGTACAACAAATATTTATTGTATAACTTTAGTCTGAAATGCAGTCCAGTGGTCTGTGGTCCACTGCCTCAGATTCGAGATGGTTATGTTGCCACCAGTGATCACAGTTTTGGAAGTATAGCAAGCTATTCGTGCAACGTGGGCTATCGCAAGATGCAAGCTTCTGGAAAAAACATGATCTGCAACAGCAAAGGGCATTGGCAAGGTAGCAAGCCTCATTGCCGGCCCATTACTTGTCCCCCACCTGAACTTCCCGCAAACAGTCTTCTGGAGAATGGTGGAGAATTTCGCTTTGGGATGAGTGTGAATTATACATGTCGCATTGGTTACCGGCTCGTAGGCGAGGGTATTCGAACATGCAAATTAAACAGTCATTGGAGTGGAAGTATTCCTCAGTGCCATCGTAAGTTTCCAACACTTGAAATATGAAGCTTTAAGAAGTTTTAATTATATTGTATCAAGCTTTGATCATCTCAGGTATTCAGTGTGAAGAACCAGAATCTCCCAAAAATGGCTTTGTAATGGTGGACGACCGTAAATTGGGGGATGTAGCACGTTTCAGGTGTGAAGAGGGATATCAACTCGATGGTGCTGCACAAGTTATCTGCGATGAAAATGGGAACTGGACAATGGCGATTCCAACGTGTAGACGTAAGAATCTATCAATTTGCTAAAAGAAACAACTACTCACCCGATTTTTGCATAAATATTTGACATGAACCTTAGCCATGAACTGCAAGAATCCCCCTTTCCCTGCCAATGCCACTGGATTTGACGATAAAGAAAACTACATATTTGGGGATATAATTCGTGGAACCTGCATACCAGGATTCTATCCCACATCTGAAATTATGCTTGAATGTCTGGCTGATGGCAACTGGACTTTGTCTACAGGAGAGTGTAAACGTATGTTTCAATTTGCATTTAAGAAACTATTCCGTTTTGAAGAAGAAATCACATGTAAAATTTGCGTTTAAAAATGGAAATTTACTATCATCGACTGCAGTTTGAAACCAAATTTGACATGAAACAAATTAAAAGATATTTCTTTAGCGTTACTTCTAGTATATAATTATAATTTATAACTTCTAATGTGCTTGTACACGTATTTTGATTTGGGCTATGTTTGGAATTTTCTCTTGTCAAGAATTTACATGTATATTTATTCCATTAGGTGTGGCATGTGGTCCTCCTCAAATCAATGCCGGCGTTATTGTTTTGGGATCTTCTTATTTTTTCCAAGATAAATTGGCCTATTTGTGTCCACCTGGTTTACAACATAAAGGAAAAGGGATTTTAACCTGCCAGATGGATGGCACTTGGGATTCCATCCCATCTTGTGAAGGTAAACATTGGGCTGTTAACACCATATAAAATCGAAAATTCAAGCAAGATGTTTGTCATTTAGTGGTGTTTTTTCTAATTGGTTTAGTACATTGTGCAAAATCATGTTTGAATGGTGGTGTATGTATCAAACCGGGGAAATGCAAATGCCCCACAGGATTTGTGGGAGACAGGTGTCAACATGGTAAGAAACAGTTTCATTAATTATAGCGTCTCCTTACATCTTCATTAAATTTAATTCTGAAGGAAAAACACATTGATGTTTAAGCAATTTTAGAATAATCACAAGCTAGTCGGATGACTAGGGTTCTGCAAATTTTTCAAGCTTGGAGATTCTGATCATTTTATTTTAAATATTAAATTTTCCATTGATTTGTAGCTTCTTTCATTCTCCAATAGTGTAGTCAATTTTATACAGTAATTGATTACATCAGTTAATTTAATCAGCAATGGAATATGCAAAAGTTCCGTTGTGTACTGTAGTCAATCATTAGGTTAGGTTGCAGCAACAAGTTTTTAAGAACTTTTAAATTAAACCCTAATAGTACATTTTTTTGGCAGCAATTTGTATATTACCGTGTTTGCACGGTGGTACATGCGTTGCACCCTATCACTGCATTTGTAATCCCAACTATTTGGGAAGCAGGTGTCATATTCGTAAGTGTAAATTTCGATTGTTATCTTTTTCTAACTGCCTTTTTTTTCTTCCCAAACCTCTTTTCTGCATATGGCTTCTACTGCTGCCATATCTCTGCATCTGCCACTATTTCTTGCACCATATGTGCCACATCTTCATCAATCTAGCTTTCTGCTCTATACCATGTCTTCATGGAGGAACTTGCATAGGATTCAATTTATGCTCTTGTTTACCTGGCTATTCTGGTCCCCAATGCAAAACATGTAACTATTATAAATTCTCCTCTTTTCTAGTATTATGAGTTTGCCTATCTGAAATATTATAAATATTGGTAATGGAGAACGATTTTAATATATGAAATGTAGCGTTTGCAAACACAGCTGTTAAACATGACTACAAAGCATCCACATTTTTTTAACTAACTTTTCTGTTATGAATATCGTTATTATTTTAGCTGCTTGATTGCACAGCCAAAATAGCTTTTAAAAACAAAATGTAATACAAATAATGGTAGGCAGACTTATAAGCATGTTTCAAACCCATTGCTATGAACAAACAATAATGTGTGATATTTCCTATTGTTATATATTACCCATACAGCTATAAACAAGGGTAATACAGAACCTTGAGCCAATTTACCAAATTTAAAATGGTATGTAAATAATGTCACCAAACAACAGCGAATAAGTTATGAACCATCGTTGCACCTGTGAATCAATATCATCGCAACAACAGATAAGGATGTAGTCATAATTTAAGTACCAGCCAGATACCGAGGAAGAATATTATTCTACTGAAATTACATTTTCAATCTTAGAAATCCACCATTGCTCTGATGTATCCTTTACTAAAACTATAATGTATTTTTTAACATAAAAAAATCATTTCCAATAATATTAAATGTATAATATATTCTCACCAACTTCCAATAAGTTATCAAACAGAATTTTGTTTGCTTCGATGTCGAAACAAAAATTCTTAAAGTCTTTCATTTCAGTCTCAAATCGACTCCAGCGTTGTTCAAACTTGGTGATCTCTCCTTTGCCATTTGTATTTGACCCATAGAACAAAAATCTTGAAGAAACACAAGGGCTAGGTTGCTCAGCCTTTTATTGGTAGATTCTGAAAACCTCAGCATACAATCCACGACAGGTAAACTTGTGATTTCTGTAGAAATATAATGACAAAATAATCAAACCACCATTCCGGTTTATAAAGGATTATTAACGATTTGAATAAAACCCAGCATACTCTTTTATAAAAGAATAGGTTTTTTTTCAAATTATATCTATTGATGCACACAAACAAACAGTGCAAGTTTGCTTTCTAGATATAATTCAAGTGCTACTCTAGAAACTTTCGTAAACGAATTGCTTGGTTTTATTCGTACAGCTAATTTAAGTTGTACCTTTTTGTGAATCCGGAGTTACGAGAAACATTAATGTGGAAATTGCTGATAACACAGTTTCTTCTACAGTACTATACATGTAAGCAGTGCATTACGTTAGAAAATATGAAGGACAGAACATCAAAAAGCAGTGTTCTACATTAACTGTCCACAAAACACACAAACCTTGATAAACATCCGATGATAAGATGTACACCATTGTGATAAAGAATTTTTTGTTTGTTTTCTGGATCTGCAATAATATATATATTTTCATTACAAGTCCGTTGGAGAGTTGGTGTTTACGTATTGCTCTACTAAATTTTAAATCAGAACCGACTTGGGAAGAACTTTAATTACCTAAGGCCAAATTACAGAGGCCACTTATAGCAAATTCCACCAAATTCTCATTGGTTTCTGACAGCTGATCTAAAAATAAGCATCAAAATGTCAATGACAGTAATGTCTTTAAATGTTCGTTCAATATGCTATTTATATATACAGTACATGCCCAAAAATAAGTTGATGACGTTTAGCTGTCGTAAGTAGACATAATTAAATGGGTCGTAAGCAAAATTTGCTAAATTCGCCAACACTTGTTCTTTGTACTCTGGAAACAAAAGCAAAGTTATTAATGACTGCCAAAAATGAAAGACATACAGTGTAAGTGGTCTACCGTTAGAGTTTGTGTCCTGGAATTCGGTAACCAACTGCTGCAAGTAGCTGCGCCTGTCATTATCTTTATTTCTTGACATTTTTAATAGACTCGATTTAATGTAGAGCTACCGCAATAAGTTGTCATGAAGCGGCCATGTTCAATGAATGAATGTAGCAGACGATATCTGCTTCGAAATACTTACCACGGTACCACAGTACTTTCTGGACGTTCCTCATGATTAGCTAAATACCGCCTAGCGACTGGATTGTGCTCCGTAATTGGTCGAATTTTGGCCAATGGCGGTAAAAAAAAGTTGGCGAAAGTTCGAACGCGTCATAACAACATGTGTCGCGTGGCCTGGCGTTCCACGCGTGTTCGTTTACTGTTTTATAAATAGAGCGATTTTATAATCGTGCATTTCTACTCGTGTTTCGACCTTCCGAGGCTATTGCAATTTACACACAGTTTAAACAAGTAAAAAGTATTTTAAACTTAGTAAACATGTTTGTTCGACAATCAAAAGTTGCGTGATCGTAGTAAAGTTTTTAGTCGCGATCCCTGGATTCCGGCCTGCCTCAAGTTATTAAAGTTTAAAAAAAATGTATGGGAATGTTTATGGAAGAGAAGGGCACGCAAAGAACAGGAATGTCAAGGTGATAACGTCATTCAGTTTTTTTTACCTAATTTTAGTAACAATGTTTATGTACTGTATATCCATAATGCATATATGACGATTTAAAATGAGCAGCCCTTTTCCGAAAAAAGTGTCGCGGATTTTAGATTATATATCTTGGTGATATTGTTTCATATGCACCTAGCTTTCACTTCAGTACTTTCACACATACATGTAGCCTCAAGGTAATTTTATAGAATATCTCTAATAATTGTTTGAGTGGATGAGATCAGGTGTAACATTTTCCACTTATGACGTCATGTCGGCACCCAAAGTTTTGGATTTTGCAGGTGTTTTCGGATTACGCGTATTGTAATAATTTTCTACCTGTATTTAGGATGGATTTCTGACACGTACATGTATTTACAGTATGGATCAATCTTAAATAATCAGAATGGCGGAAATTTTTTTAAAGCTATACGTAGGCCTATTCCCCACTCTTTTTGTCCATTTTGAACCAGAGTTGAAATTTCCAAAGTTATGTTTGATCTCGCAATGTCCAATTTTAAAGAATGACACCGGACACACTGTGTAAGTTTCGATAAAAATGTTTTATATAAGATATGGGATATATATTAACAAAGGCAGGGATGAACAATTTACAATTAATACATTGAGTGACAAATCGAATTAAAATATTTGTACAAAAGATTTAATTAAATATGATCAGTTTTGATCGACCTCTGCCAGCTGACACCGTTTTGCTCGATCATTTTGCAATACGGAATTTATCTCAAAATGCTTAAAATGATTTGAAGAACTTCCAAGGCATTGTTGGGTTTGATGTCCATGTTTGCATATTATGCCATATAGATAATTTAATATCATATTATGAAAGTTTTGGCAATAAAAGTCCAACTGATGCAGTAAGAGGTGCGGGTGAAATGGACATTATTTTAGATGAAGCCGGTGTGTTTGCTAATTTGCCGGCTTCCAGTTGCCAAGAAAGCGATTTTTTGTTGTTGTTATGCCTTTTGATGTGCTTGGTCAAGTGGTCACTTCGCATGAAACGATGATCGCACGTGGGGCACACGAACTTCTTTTCTCCTGTGTGAGTTCTTTTATGGCGGGACAGTTCATCCGAACGTGAGAAACAACGACCGCAGTTAGGCCATGTACAAACGAAAGGTTTTTCTCCTGAAAAGATCATGATAGACAAGATTAAATATTTTATGAATATTACACTTAACATTACCAATCAACAGGTTTATCAGAAATGCAAGCTTCCGGAACTAGTTTTCCATTTACCTGTATGCGTTCGGATATGGGCCTTCAGATGGGAGCTTTTAAAGTACTTCTTGCCGCAATTTGCATAGTCACACTGGTAGAGGCGCCGCCTGGTGTCTCCAGCCTTCGAGTCTTTAGGGGCTGGATCAGGAATCAAGAGCGGTGCCGGGAACAAAGGTCGTAGCTTTGTCGTGGTACAGCCGTCTTTTGACTCAACGTTGATGTTGCTACAGAGAGTGGCCATAGGTCCAACCTGAGTCGCATTAGTGGTGGTCAACACAAAATGCATCACTGGACTCTGTCCTAAGCTGGTGATGGGAATGAGGGTGGACGTCGACTGCATCGGGGCCAAGTATACCGTAGAAGGGGCAGTTTGTTCGCCATATTGGTTCTGCTTATTGCTTCCCAGCTGCGCTGCGACTGTCAGTGGTACTGGCACAAATGGGATCACTTGGTGTTCAGCTTTAGGAGCGATGTTTATGTTGGACGTTTTGTTCTCAGAGGACACGTGAGAGTTCAGTTGCTCTAGCATTTTTAAGGGATGGATGGAAGCCACCATATTGTTTTGTACTATCGGAGAAACTCTGTGTTCGTTTCTGGATGGTGGAGGTGGAGAGAAATTGTCTCGAGGAATCTCGCTCTGAAGAGTGGCCTTCTCCAGGATGTCCTCGCATTGTGGTACTGGGGGCGGCGGACTCCTGCGATGCTGCACAATGACGGTAGATGGCACTGAAGTGATGCAAGATGTTGCCCTCGGTCGGTTCACTGGAAGTTCATGGGCATTGGACAGCGTTTCTTCAGAGGTCTTTGAGGCCGGAACACTCAGTGGGGCTGAGGAAGGCCTGGGAATGGCCGACTGGTCAAGAGCTGCTGGATGCGAAGCATCTATTGGCCTTCTCGGCTTGGTTAAGGTTGAGGCCGAAAACGAGGATGCCCTGACGATGACCGATACTGGCATGGCGGTCAGTGTTGGACTGGGCGTTCTTGGAGGACTCGTTGCCAATAAGAGCTGAGAAAAAAAAAAGAAAGTTCAGGTTAATGGGATTCAGATTTCTGATGGTGAATGGTGCACCAAGATTGAAGGATATAGTGTACTCACTCTTGCTAATTCGGAGTCATGGCGAGGCCTTTTGGTGGGTGGCTCCGATAAAGATTCTTCCCACTCACTATCCGAGGTCATAGGGGGTGTCTGGCTGTACATCCGAGACGCCAGTCGCGGTGGAATGTACTGGGATGATGCCGCTTCGCAATGTTGATTCCTCGGAGGCTCCCTGCCGATGGCAAGGAGCATTTCGACGGCATCCAAATCTGTATGACGCATGGGCTCCGGTGTTGTACACTTAGGAATTGAAAAACTCGTCCTCGAAACGCCCTGCAATTGAATGAAAAACGAGCTTTTAGTAAAAGCTTTTTTTCGGACTATAGTTGACTTTTTTTTATTAAGGTCTCGCAATAATTCATTTCTTAAACGTAAACTAGCTTGAATTCCACACACATAAAACACGATGTACAAATCGAAGTGACCGCCTTAGATCGGGGAACAGCAGTTCGCATATGGGAAAGGTAACATTGAAGACGATTTTATCGAAATGCTGGAGACTCGTAAATTCTTCGCCATACCTAAGCACTCCAATAACTGAAAACAAATTACATTTCCACAAATGGTTCGATGATAATACATGTACAGTATTGCGTTCAAATCTTTATTAAATAAGCAAATATCAAAAATCATCCATGGCCACTTCAGATGGTCATCTAGTCGACGGGATTCTTAAGTTCTTTCCAAAGCAGCGATACGGCACCTCGTAGTCTGTACACAATTCCCGACACCGACCACCTGTGAGTGACGTGAGTAACATGCGGCGACTCCTGGAAACCAAAGAACCCCCTCGGGTAATTCCCCCCCTTTTGGAGACCTTGACTACATTTCACGCCTACTGCAGGTCGTTGGAAATGACGTCATTCCGCATCCCTTGTCCCTGCCGTTTAGGAGGGGTAACTCGATCGCAGGAAGGACGCCTCACTCAGCTGCGCCCATCAACTAATCACGCCATTGTCAATTCGATTCTTGATTGATGACGTCATCCGCGAGACGATGTTTTTGCTAATGCAAGCGTTTTGCACGCAAGTCCGACTTAACCTTTTTTTCTGAGAGCCAGCCTAGAGCAGTAGAGCCTCCCTTAGCAACTGAGTTTTAACCGAGGTTATTTCGATGACATCACAGAAAGAGGGATTTGGGCGGAGGGCGGTTAACCCCTTAGAAATGCTTTCATACCTGCGCTGGTCGGCTTCCCACCCATTTTTTATTACGCGTGAATGAGGTCAGGGGATGGGGGAGAGGAATCGCGCAGGAAATTGAATTTTGTTAACACCAATGACGCAAACGTTAAAAAAAGCCTTTATTATCGAAGCAATCTACCATCGCGTGGCTCCGACGCTATTTTTAATTTTTTTTTTCGCTTCGCTACCTCCTCGAATTTTTCGCGATATTGTTTTCAATTTCATTTCGAAACCTGTCCTATTGCACGATCGTTGTTGAAAAGCTATCCGTGTACTTTTAAATAACCTGCCCCAAGTATTATACCAACTGTCACTAAGTCTTATCTTGTCCTGGATGAGCCTAGGTCTGGACACCCTGTACCCTCCGCCGTTGTTCCGTTCGCCACGTGACCTTATTTCGCACCCCATTGCCTTTTCGGATGACCTTTGATAATGTTGACTAGCTGGTGAGGCCTGGTTTCAAGGATGTTTGCTGCGCGTACTGTATAGCAATTTGGTAAACAACAGACAGCTTGGCACCGCGCCTCGTATGTTAATGAACGCTCGTGGAGGGACTGCTTTTTTTCTATTAATTACTCATTTGCGCATTACTGTATTGTCGTTTTAAAGTGGGACACAATCGAGTCTAGTTCTGGAACATTGGAGCATTCCCTAACTGGGTCGCGCTGACCGCGATGACGTCACGCCCAGTAATAAGCTCGCCACGCGCTCGTGACGTCACGACGAGTCACCGAAGTTCCGTACATTATGTGAAACTAGCTGTAAAAAGGATGCTGAATAAGCGATACAAAAATGCGGAAAAAATGAAAATCAGAACTTTTCCTGAATACATTCATCAGCTGCAAATTATAATAATGCAAATTAGGGTTGGAACAATTAATCGTTGCTTGGTGTTGTTCTGCGAAGCAATAACCGATAATATCTCATTTTCTCCGTTAATAAAATTTGAGTAATTTTCGACGTGAAATTTGCTATCAGCAACTTTGTTTTTCAATTATCATTTTTTTTTTTTTTTCAAATTATAAAAAGTCAGCATCTTTAACGATTGATTGGATTTAATTATTTTTGTTCTAAAGCAGTGTTGTTGAGCTAAAAAGACGGATTTGCGATTAACGGTGGGAATTTGTGCAGACGCGCACTATCGTGGGTTCGTTTTTAGTCGAAATCGAGCTTAAACCGCACCATACTCGAGTGGGTCGCATAAATTAAGGGAGCTGAGAGGAGAGGATAAGTGGGAGGCTCCGATGTATCACAACCTAAAAAACGCTATGCCTTTTTTTTTCTGATAATCTTAGGCCTTATTTTTTGGCGTAAACGTGCACCCAGTTTCGTTTTCTGCCGCAATCGCTAGTACGCGTAAACACCATTAGCCAGCGGATAGAGGTCGCTTCGACGTTCACGTGCACTGCACGTTCCCTTTGTCCTATCTAGGTTACTGACTGACGTGCCCGCGTGACGCGTTTCGAGAGCGCTACGCGAGCGCCCAACGGCCAGCTACGAGCCGTCGAGCAGCGCTGTCGTTCTACTACGCAGCGCGGCGGGGAAACGCCTTGACAGATGAGCGCGTGACGTCACTGCTGTTCACGTGGTGAGGACGTGATCGGCGAATGCACGGTGGATGTGACGAGGCGTTGCCTTTTTGCGCTTGTTTACTCACTGGCCAAAAATAACGCGTTGCGTGAATTTGAATTTGACAAAAAGCTCTTCGTCCGACGACCGTTAAATGTTTCGAACGCCGAGCGAAAGTGGTTTTACACGTTTGACGAATTACGTTAATTCGCGGTTGCGAAGCCCTTCGTTAACGTTAACTGGAGATTAAAATCTGACGTTAACGACGAAACCGTTCCGAGGATGATACCTACGCTATCTCGAAAGAGGGGCTTATTACTCTAAACTTAGTCTTATCAGCATCGTCCTAACGAAAGAATATAAACGAGCTTCAACTTAAACTAGGTTCGACCCAAATGCAGTTCTCATCCACCTCGATCTTCCCAAGAAACTATCAAACAACGCCACGAAAGTATTTGGGTGGTAAAATAATCACGTTTTATTTGCTCGCACAAAAGCAATTGTAATACATAAAAATAATAGCAGATTTCTAGACTACAGCGTTAAAAACGCGAGCGTATTCGATACAGAATAAAAGAGAACATCGGGAAAAAAATAGCGTATATATCAAGATAGAACAAAACAGAAACGATACGATGCAAATCTGCGAATGTTTATACCGATTTTTTTTTTCGGTATTAATTACGGTCTGTTCTTCTCGGGCGAACGTTACTTTTTCATTTTCATTATTTTTTTGTTCCAAACATCGAGGCCCTTAGCCGAGAAAGACGAGGGGTGGGAGAATACGAGAACAGCGGGTACTCACTTTTGGCGAATGAGGCGGGGTGTACGGCGGTGATAACATGCTCGAATTGACGCCGAATTCTTCCATCATGCCCATCGAGGTTGTTGCTTCTTCGAAATCTGCTCGTTTTTTAATTACGGACGAATTGAAGAACGATGCGAACGTACGCGATCTTCATTCGGAATTAACGTCCAAAATCGTGGTTCGTATATCGGTTTTCCCCCCCTCGCTCGGCAACGATAATTTTTCAGCAGAGGCGCGTTTTGGCCCAGCCAATGGGAGGCCGAGGTGCGGCGGGCGCCGACCAATGGCGCGTCGCTGTGCATGTGATCAGCGCCTGCACGAGGATGCCTGTGCACGTGTACAGGGAATGACCTGAGCGTGGTTGGAAACGAAGGCAGAGAATGATCCGTTCGACGAGAGGGTGTTGCCTCGTGGGAGAGTCGCGGCGAAAAGCGTGGGGGCCGGCACGTAGCCTACCCTTACCCCACACTCAGCTGCTGGAAAAAGGAGAAATAGGCTGGTTTTTTTCGCAGCGCCTTCGGTGGCCCCTTTTGGAAACGCGCTAGGGGACAATCCCCTTTCGCTTATTATATTCGTACGTGACCTTTTTATGCGAGGAGGGGTGGTTGGGTGACCTTAGTTTACCCCCGCGTTCCCTTTTCGATGCCAGTGGGGGAGTGGGCGGGAGGGGAGGCGAATGGTGCGGTTCCCCTTCAGCTTCCTGTTCCACGATGTCGGGGCGATTTTTCGGGTATTTTTACACCCCCCTACCCTCACCGGTCACAGTTAACTGCGTAAAAACGCAATCGCGACTCTGGGGAGCGTGCTCGGATTACGGGGTCGATCATCGTGTCTGGCGAGGGGCATCTTGCGCTTACGATATGGCCCTAAAATGAGACCACTAGCGTCTTTGGACGACGTACCCTATACTAGGGAGCAAATCCATCGACCTATGGAAACTAAAAGGTCGATCTCCGACGACGTCATCTGTGGAGAAATGAGGACCGAAAGCAGGATCATAAGTAATAAACTGTCAATTAGTAATAATGGAGGAAAGTTGCTGAAACACCTGGCAAAATGGGGAAATACGTGCACGGTTGAACATTTTTTTTTAAGCGAACCCTAAATTGGGACATTCGTTTGACGCTTATTTTGATCGGATGAGGTCGATGCTCACGGATTCGGAGCGCCAGGGTTGAAGTCTGAAGTGGAAGATGGCATCCTGATGGCCACCACTTTACGGGCGTAAACGCGTTCGTTGACTTCCAATTGTTGGAACTCTGTTTACGGTGGTTGAGGACCACCGTCTAAGTGGTAGAAATCACCATTATACTGGAGTTGACGCAATTTTGTTTACGCGATAAACACGTACGGTACGTTTTGAAGTTCTAATCCTTCGTTAAAATGAGTCTGTCCGTAACATTTACTATCGCTATTTTTCAAATAAACAGTTTCTGTATGACATCAGTACCCAGAGGAAGAAAATCTTCTACTGTGAGGAAAGTGTCAGAAATTGTTGTTGATTCTATAGGATGGACCCAACCCAGCCAGTTTTTGAATCGTTCAGCTTCTGATCTCGACATTTTTCGGGGTCTCCCCTGATGTCCCCTTGACGCCCAGACGCAGATTGAAATGGGGAAAGTGGTTAGCCCTTCAAGGACGGGTAGCCTAGCGAACCCACTCAACACACCCACCGCATCAGGTGCTGCCTCGTTTTTAGATGTTTTGGCTAAAAAAGGGTCACCCCGAGTGACGTTACCTCGCGCTACCTTCGGCCGTCATATGAACTTTTCACCTGTCAGTTACTAGCGACGCGAACCACCACCGCGTAACGATGGCGCTAGGGTAGGAACAATTCAAAACAAGGCTCATTCGCCGCAAAAAAAATGTCATTGAATTAGTAGTAATGAAAACGTTTTTCCTGTTATATATGTACATGTATAGCGGTGGAGAAAGGGGAAAAATATTAGGAAAACATTTTCCTAAAATTGCAATGCAATATGCGTTGACTGCAAACTGTAAAGCTTGTTAATCGGTGTCAATTGTTTCAGTTGTGGGATTCA
The DNA here is from genome assembly GCA_034698745.1 of Megaphyllum sjaelandicum. Classification (NCBI taxonomy): domain Eukaryota; kingdom Metazoa; phylum Arthropoda; class Diplopoda; order Julida; family Julidae; genus Megaphyllum; species Megaphyllum sjaelandicum. Next base: position 35,437 of record JAQGBX010000020.1, read on the forward strand.
TCTTATGGTTGACGTGTATTTCAAGAAAATCAGTTTATTTCGATGATTGAGGTAAAATTTCAACCATGATGAGTTAGAACCTGTTAAGGTTTTGCACTAGATGCAGAACTCCTCGGTATAGCACGCGAGCCGTGCAGTGAAGCCTTTCTGACGATATATTTTACATGAAAAGTTGATAACAGGTTATACATTTCAACGATTTTCGGTTCATTGGGGGTCATTCTTAGTCCGTTGCATTTAATTTTCTGTTGCATCCGTCGTGACGGGCTCGCATCTCTAATGTCGAATCAAATTCTAATGAATAAATAAACCTCGCGCTGTTAGATATTCAGTCCATACTGCGTCTGTTGTGTTAATAACTTTTGGGGATGAATTCTGTGTCCACAATTGCTCAAGACAAAAAAAACCGTATACGTCTCCCGAGTTATTGCGTTTGCTTCTACATGCTTGAATTTGAAATTCGAACAAAGAAATTGTGTATATGGTGAGAATGATATTACGGAGATTTCCAGATAGTATCAGCGCAATTTCCCGAATATTCCAGTCTCGTTCAGTGATTCGAGGGACGCTAAATGAGCCTAAATCACACGACTGATCGTCTACGTCACTCGTATATCGCTGATATGTTTTATTGTTATCACTCGGAGATAAATGGCGTGAAGTGACCCGGGTCTGTTGTGGGCAAGGCCTTGGTGCGCGTCCTTGGCGCGAGGCACCCTGTACGACGGATGCGGAGCTATTTCCGTTGTTATTTACTGTTTCACGCTGAAGGCCTAAATATAAATTTTATTTTAATGGCGCGTATATATAAACGTGTGGCAGGCGTTCGGTTTCGCCATGAAAACTCCTTGAGGATAACCTAAAATCCGATTGAAAAACTTGGCCCGTTCAACTTTATATAGATAACCTAGTTGGTCGGGGCGCACGTGTACACGGGCTGATCGGCGAGGGATGTGCCACCGGAAACCCTCGACGCGACGCTGAGTACACGTTGCAATGTTGATTTGCCGAAAAAAACCATCCTGTAACCTGTTGACACGCGTGCGTGCGAAACCAAGGAGAAAATGCTGGCAAATGTTTATTCGATTGGTCCTGCTGAGAGGAACATTGATGGGACCTCTGAGCAACTGGCGCTATTTTTAGCTCGTCCCGATCGTTGTTTGAGCGATTTTTCTACTTTTGACGTTGCGAATTCGGGGGAAATTGCTAGTGGTTCCTGATTCCTGTAACCTCTGGCAGTTGGGGAAATATAGGAAATGCCATGCATTGAAGGTTCCAGAAAACGTAGCGGAACTTTGGCGAGGCGTCACGTCGCGACGTCGAGTTGTTGTTGCAAGGTTTCGGAAAGTCAGAAATTGTAAAAAATAAGGTATGAAGAGTACTTTTGGCAGCTGCGGATAGCTCTTTTGGAGAAATTTGCGAAATTGCAATAGCGCGACTCTTTCGAGAATTACTCGGGGTAGTAACGCGGAGCTCTGTTGATATGATCGAATGCAGCGTCATCCATGGGAATAAATAAAACTATAGGAAGAAGTCAATGGAAAATGCATGGTATTCTTATACATGCATGGTTATTTCTTTACATGGTTTATTATTCCTTCAAAACTTTCGCTACAGTTTTCATTTGAAGATCCCATCGCTGGTTCCACAATTTGTGCAAATACTTGCGCTAAAAAGGATAGTGGATGCTGTGGAAATCTTTGAGGTTTTCGACTGTAGTTAAAACAATTCGTAAACAAATACTGTAAATGTGTTTATATATAATTTTAGTTCTGATGTCTAGGTTTGCTCAAATAACGTTATTGACCTAAAAATGACGGTGCTCTAATTATCCAAATTTAAACACGTAGTTCAAATATAGTTATCGATAATATGCCATTACTTCAGTTTGACGATGTTTTCCCAGTATAGATTATTTCTGGGGATGATGGAGCGTAAAAAATATATAAAATCTAAACTGATCGACAAACAAAATTCTAAATCGTGAAGTGAATATCGCAATTCCACGAAGCGATCGCTAGATGGCGCGTGCCAGACTCATTTTGGCCGTAATTCGTCAAGCAACTATAGTATACCATTCACGTAATGTACATGTATGTTGGTACATCAGCATTCAATCCATTTCGCAATACTTTTTCATCGCAACAAAATCAGGATACTTTCAAATTAAATAAACAGTCTGGTCGTCGCGACTCGTAAATGTGCATGTATGCTGCGCATGGTGATAACCTTCGTCATTTCGAATATATATATATATATGCGCGTACGTGTGGGTGTAAAACCAACCCAGATACCAGGCCTGGGCCATATCATATTTTGATATTTGATTATCAATTTTATGATGTTTTTGACGACCAATCGCAACATCCTCGAATTGTTACGTTCGGCAATTGACACGATGTGTTCTCGCTAATTGCTACGTGCCGATTGTCACGCGTGACGTCAACGTCATCGTCATGACGTCATCGGACTTGTCTTCGTACACACCTCCAGTTTTCACGCGACTAAAATTGATCAATTGGCGTTGCAGCCAACCGCGGCGTCGGGTTGGTTTGTTTTAAACAATTCCGGTTCACTCGCCGAATTTGTTTTACTCATCTTTCTGTTAGTCACAAATAACTCAAAACAAGGCTCGTCTCCTTGTTAGAAATGTCAAAGGTTTATCACCAAGGTCTAAAACCTTTACGAGGATGTATGAATCGTGGAAAAGTGGGCTGTCTTTCGGGGAATTCTTTAATGGCCGAACATTTCAGGAAAAAGTTCCTACGTAAATTGATTAGTAGGCAGGTGTTGGAAATACAAATAATTTGTTTATGTTAATTGCTTTATATTTTTAGGAGAAAAATTACACGCTCGTATCATTGTTATTATTATTTATTTTAAATTGAATGTTAACAAAAATGCCGATAAGTAAATCTGGAGAAATTCACAACTTCGGTTTTAACACCGGATTTCCACGTTAATCTATGATATTTATTCCATTTGGGGGAAACGTAAACGCTTTTTAAAAACGAGCGTGTAAGCGTAACAAATATTTCTATTTGAAAGAAAAGAATTTTTCCTTTAAATTACAAATTAAACTACTCGAGTTATTCGGGTTTTAGGAATCATTCGAATGCTCCTTCGAGCTATGGCAGTAAATTAGCAGCACGCGAGATAGTTGAATTGTTATGGACCGAGAAACCTGGTGACATACATGAAGCTATTCTACAGAATGGATCGACCAATGATACATTGCATTAAATTATGAACAAAGTACATGTACATTATTTTTAGTGAAGAAAAAAAAACTTAACAAGAGTATTCACCCTTGCCGATGAATAAAATAAATTAATCTTTGGATCATATCCGATCAAACATTTCAGATGATTGATTATTTTAAAAATGGTTCAAACGTTTTGTCTGGTTGTTTCTTCGTTCTCAAGTTGTAATCTCTACTTTCTAATGTTGTTTTGATCAGAAGGTAGCGATGCTGCATGGGCAACAGTTAACGGTTACATAATCTGTAAAATGTAGTTGGTATAAGGATGCGCGTGAGTTTTCATTTGATTCTAACCACATGTAGTCTACAAATTCAATTCCGTTTTGCTCGTTACGGAACGGCATCGCTCAGTGTACGTGCTGCCATCTATTTCACCGCGCCTCGAACACGTTTTGTCAAATTCAACACGGATGTGCAAAGCGATGATCGATAAGCATCACGGTATACGTACAGTACTGTGTAATAAGCTTTCTGTACGAGCTCGCTCTAGTGTCAGTTTGCGAAACTGCTCCTGCACGCGTACTTTCGAAATTCTTGACTTTTGTTTCAGGAATATGGCAAGTTTTTAACAATTTTATTTATCAAAAACGACGGATAATTTCCGGAAAACTACAGTACCTGAACGAAATACCCTATTTTCCATAGTTAAAATGTTCAGCGTGGTAATTCAACCCTTTCCTTTATCCGAATAGAAAAACCACGCAGATATCCAACCTCTCTGTCGTATAATTTTTTTGAGAAGTTACTGTCTTTTTGATGAAGTTCAACTTTTCATCATCCATCGCTTTGCTGTAGTGCATGCAGCGATGGACGACAGTCACCCATGTAGGAATACAACGGGTTTGGCACAATTTTTGCAATACCGAATGCAGATGAAATACTGCATGAGAAAAAAAAGTCAAATACTGAATGCTATATCTCCCATTTACTGTGCAATATTCACATACATGTACTTACATGTAGCAAATAAAGTAAAGTCATCCTGAAAGACTATTAATGACGTCTTAAGGGAGGCATTATCATTTTTGAATAGTCCTGGTAACGGGACACAACGAATTAATTTCAGAAATGGTATAAAGAGATTTAGGACAACGTCCTAGAGAATTTAGTGTCAAAATTACGGTATTTTTCTCGATTGAAAAAGAGCTGGATACTTGCTAGCAATGCGAGTAGATATACGTATATAGCTTATCAACTAATATTATATGTACAGAATGCTCGTATACATGTACATAAAAAGTGCTAAGTCGATGTATACATACAGTATGTTTATGTCGACATAAACGGAATATTGTGAATCTATAGTTATTTAATTCACGAATTAAACTATATTTTCGAGTTATTTGCTATGTTTTTTGTATTATTCGGATATTCGTTCTTGTAAAAAATTAGCAACACCTTTTTTCACATATAATAGAAAAAAATGCGCTTCATACTTAAGTAATAAACAGAAGAAATTTTAGTGATAAAATAAATTTAACATTAAATTTTCACCATTACTGTTGAATAAAACTATAAAATAAGGTCATAATTTTTATGATACATGTATACGCTGAATCATTTTAAATGCGTGATATGTAAGTTATATACGATTTTCGACGAATAAAGATTTTAAAATGGCTAAAGTTCATAAAGGAGTCGCCTCCTTGTTCTTTCATTCTCAAGTTGTCAACTTTACTTGCTAGTTTTGTTCAGCAGGTAGAGCTGCGAGTAATCGTATAGCGTAACTGTTTCGGCCATAATCTGACTGATTAATGCGCGTGAGTTTTAATTTGATTCTAACTCGTCTATAATGCAGTTCAGTTCAATTCCATTTTACCCGAAACGGCATCACTCGGTGTACGTGCTGCCATCTATTTCACCGCGCCATTAACACGCGTTTTATCAAAGTCAACACTGATATTTACGTAGCGATTTACGTACGAGTGCCGTTTAACGAAACTGCTCCAGTACGCGTACTTTCGCAATTTTCGACTTTTATTTAGGAAATACGGCGAGTTTTAATTGATTTCATTTATCAAAAACGAAGAAAAATTGCCGGAAAACTACTCGCACGAATTACCCCACTTTACATAGCTTAAACTTTCAACGTGGGCTCAACCCTTTCGTTAATCCAATTTGATAAACCGCACAGCTCTCCCCCTCACTCTTGTATAACATTTTGATAAGTTTTAATAAAAGTCATCTTTTCATCGTCCATCGCTACATTACTTGGTAATGTGGCGATGAATGATAGCCACCCATGCAGGAATGCGACGGGTTTGGCACAATTTTTTGCAATTGGGTTGCTTGTTTTAAGCGAATCCTAATGCTCAATTCTCAATTCTCAACTCTCAAAGATATTTCAAACGAGAAATCCTATTACATACAGGGATCACTAAAAAGATGTCTGTATATAATGGGGGCATTATAATTTTTGGATAGTCCTGGAAACGGGACACTAACAAATGAATTTCAGAAATGGTATATGCTTAATAAGTATACACGAAGTTAGTTCTACATGTAGGACAACGTTCTACATTGTTCGAATTAGCGGTGTTTTTTATGGAAAGAAATACTGTAGTTCTGGATTGTCTGTCAAATATATCAACTCGTTTTAAATACTCGCCTTCTAGGCAAGCCAATTCCAACACTCGGATATAGGCAAAACATGTTTCACCATTATTTTAAACTGCGTGATAATACATGTATAAATTGACTTCTGACTTCTAGACGGATGCCTTGTAGGACGGGGGACTTGTGAAAAATAATCTGATTCAAATTTATTGCTGGTAAAGTGTTTATCAAATTGAAATTAGCCGCCAATTTAATAATTATTTATGACGCCGTTAGAGGGCTGTAGTGGCAAATGCTGACTGACTGTGAAGTAATAACTCCCTCTCGTTTGATACGACACGTGCTGCCATCTACCACTTAGCAATGGAATTATGGCGACTATACAGGGTGTTTGCGCAGTATTCGAATAGCAAATTTCAAATTTACTTGGCCCATTTTGAAATTCACTAATTGTATTTCAATATCAAGCTGCAGCCACCTGATTGCAAAAAAGTACAAAAGAAATTGAAATGATTTACTCATTACACTAACCACCATGCTGTTATTTTGCCCCGAATTTACATACGTTTAATAACCCAGTTTTTATAAAATTGATGATAAACTGTAAAATTTGACCAGTTTAATTAAAATGCGTGCAACTCTTATGAAGTTTAGGCTGTTCCAGCCAAACTCTGTTCTTTTCCATTTTCTGTCATTTATTCACGGCATTGGTTGGTATATCTGTTGCGGAAATGGTACGGACATACATGAACTGTATCTAATTTTTTGAGGAGGCAGCTGATGACCATAGCCTCATACAAAATCATACAAAATTAAGAAACAAGAACCTACATAGAATAAACATGTAGCCTACGTGATGGGAATTTTTGGGGAAAGTCTTGTCCACTATGGCGAGCCAAAAAGTAAACTTTCAGTACAATTTGTTACGCATGAATATGCATGATCTTACTGTTGGCTAAATTGGGTTGCGGATTTCGTTATATTATCCTGGAGAGTCATGGAAATCAAGTGTGCCGTTCATGTCGATGGGAATCTGTTTAATGTTGCTGTTTATACAGTATTCAAACGAGTCATACTATACCTTGTCACGCAATTATTTAAATTATTTAACGCCATTTCGTATTCTAATTATAAATATTCACCCCTTTCTACACTTAGTTTAAACATTTCCGTTTTCCACTAAAATATAAAAGCAAAGTGGTAGCTGAGCAAACCACGAGGTTAATCACCATGTCGCATGTGAAGAACGACACGGTGATTAACCTCGTGGTTTGCTAACTTTGTTTTTATACCATGGTGTAAATGTGTAAACCAAGTGCTGCAAGCTATTGTTTCCCAAATACATTATCTAGCCAGGTACATTGCTTAGAATCGGTCGAAATTACTGTACGAGATGCGTGATTTGCTGCCATCTGATGTTTTTCAAAGGAACCGGCCCGAGCTTGTACAAGGTGTACTTGACGTTGAATCATTAACAATGTCAGAAAATAGACATCGTTTGCAAAGGACATGACGTTATGCGATTTTACTGTGAAAGCGAAAAAAGTGTATGTGTTTGAAAATTCACGCGTTTCTTGTGTTTCTCTTTTAAAAAAACTTTTTGTAGAAATCAAACTCCATAATTTATCGTAGTGAATGGAGTAATTTTTTTTTTGCAATTTTCCTCTTAAAGTCACTTGAACTACAAACTCGAAGAAATTCTTTCCACATCGTGACTTTTATCGCGTATAGGTATGAAGAAATTCCCTAGCTGTTTCTTGTTTTATATTTCATGTTGACATGGTTTCGATTAGTACAAATGATGATGCGTGTAATGCCCCCTTTAAGATAGCTGACCTGCATGTATTGCCAATTGTCTTGCAAGGAAGCCAAAGGGGGAACAATTTGTTTAATACTTATAATAAATGCTTTATTCCGTTTAGAAAAAAGGCATAGAAGGGATGTATAAACATCACTTACATCTACCCCAGAATACAATTATAATACAGTCAGAATACATAGAAATACATAGCGCGTGTACCATAGGAGAAAACTCAGAGAATTTGGGTAGCAAAATACGAGAGATCAACTGCTCTCAGTTGGGTGTTAAGCTTGGAAAATGTGGAGGCCATTAAACTAAACTTTTGATGAATATGAATTTTCGCATTTAATTGCTGCACGTGATTTTAAATTAAAATCCACGTGGTTAATCTTCTAACATTTATTTGATACATGCTAATTGTTTGACATGAAAAGTCGGTGCGTTCCTACAACCAACACGTGTTCCAAAGTTGTTCTTTTGGCACTTACGAAACTTGTTCATGGTTTATGGGAGGGACGACGTTTTATTTATACTCTATATATGTATATATATATATATATATTTTTTTTTAAATTTCGTATGTACGCGCCTCGACTCTTGGGCCATAACTTATTCGGACCAATTGCTGAAATGCGTCAGCCAAGTTACGGCTTTAAAAAGGTTATTATTACTCGGTGAAAAATGGCGTTGCCGGACCCGTCCGCGTTGAATGATGCTTCATGTCCGCATTGAAAACCGGTGAAATAAATGTCCGCAACAGAGGGCGCTAACTTCGCACGTGCTGCGTGAATCACATTGCGTGCGTAAAATACAATGCGGGAGGGTATCCTATGGCGCTCTCTTTTCTCTTTATTCCCCCTTCCTCCCTTATGCATTTGTTCCCTCGAAGCTGCTGCATTATCCCCTCCACCCACCTGCCAGCGCCATCTTGCGTGTGCATGATGGCGGCCATCTCGCAGCCCTCCCTCCCTCAAATTGCAAATGATGGAGAAGCCAAACAATGGCGAACGGACCAATGAGGACGCGAGAACGGGAATACGATGCCTCGGTCGTGGATTGGTGAAGACGGTTGCTATGGCGACGCGGGGGACAAGGTGGACCGAACTCGAGGTCCCCGACTGCACTGCTCCTGGTGGCCGGCGGGGACCTAACTTAGATCGCATTTCTAAGATGTTTTTGTTTTCCAAATCGAAAACCGATTTCGCGCCAAATTACTGGCGTAGTTCGATCGCGATTTTTCGTGTTTCCACAAATCTTCGAAGTTGCGTTATTGTCCGTTATCCCACGGTGCAACTTATTTTTTTAAAGTTTAAATAAAATCATTATCGCGAGCGTTTCGGAACCAAATATTGTCGATGATGCGTATATAATTGCAGTGCCATCTCACATTTATTTGCTTAAAAAAAAGGTCCGAGAAAGTTTAAAAAAAACCAAAACAACTGGAATGCTATTTTTGTATGAAGTTTCACCGTAAATGCATTAATTTCCGCATAATCAACGGCAGGATTTTATTTCATCTTTTTGCGTCAATTCGAGACACCGTACAAAGCTCTCGCCATTTCCACGAGCACTCGCAACCACTGGGGATGCGGCGCAGTTCTCGAGCGCAGCCACCACCAGGGTGCGCTTTCCCTTTCCATGGGCTCTGCTTCTGGATTCTTTGTTCCTCGAAGCCTCCCGCCCCTCCACGTTATCTCGAATCCCTTCGCCCTTTATCCCCCCCCCCCTCCCTCTCACCCCCGTACCCTTTCCCCCACCCCACGGTCCTTCCCCCTTTTACCACGCGCCGCCACGCCCCCGTGCGTCAACGCGCGCACGCGCCGTTTCCACCGCACGCGCCATTCGCGTCCGAAAGGGGGGGTAGAGCAGCTGTTTCCATCAGGATTTCCAAGATGGCGTCGGGATCGTCCGTTCCGAGTCTCAATTCCCTCCCCTGACCCCCTCTGTTTTTAATCCCCGCCCTCTATTCTGGGAGCCCTACCGAAGCGCCACCATTTTGGAAGCAACGCTCCAGTGTTTTCTCGGGCCGCGCCGCGTCTCTATGCGTGTGTGTGGCAGCGCGCGTTTTTCTATTTTATCGAACGGTTTTTCGGGAAAGCAGCACGGGAACGGTAGAAGGAAGAAGAGGAGGAGGAGGAGGAAGAGGAGGAGGAGTAATCGGCAAATAGGGAGTAGGCCATATCACCCGCGAGCCGTCTGGTCATCGTTCGATAATGTTCGATCGGCTGTGAGTGGTACGCGCCAATGATGGAAGACATGGGCGAACTGCACCACAACGATCACGATCGGCGAACAGAGTCGCCGTGCAGCCCGTCGGTGTCGCACCCGGACCTCATCAGTCCGCACGATCTGTCGCCGAGCATAACGCGCGCGGCGGTCGCGGTGAGCGTTTCCAACATGTTAGACGCCGGCGACTATCGTTCGCAAATGGCGGAACCGACGTACCAGACGCTGAACGGACGCATGTCGCCCGCTTACACCTCCACCAGTTACGCCACGCTCACGCCGCTCCAGCCGCTGCCCCCCATTTCCACCGTGTCCGACAAGTTCAGCCACTACGGCCACCCGGGCAACGTGAGCGGCACGTTCACGCTCATGCAGAACAACGGACTGCACGCCATGCACGCCGCCAGCATGAACGCCGCCTATCAGCAGTACGACAAATACGACAAGTACGACAAGCTGAGCGGCCTGGCCGGCCTGTCCATGAGCCCGCCGCCGGCCCCCTCTTCGCACTACGTCTCCAGCAACGGCTTGCAGGGCCTGGTGGCCGCCCAACAGCAGCAGCAGCAACAGCAACAGCAGCAGCAACAACAACAACAGCAGCAGCACTCGCCCGGCCCGCTCAGTCCGGCCGGTTACGCGCAGAACGGACTGCACTCGCCGGCCAAGAGCCTGTCTCCGGACGGTTACGACGCCTCGCCCTACGCCTCGCACCGACCCCTCAGTCCCCCCATGCATCTGGCACCCCCCACCGCCATGCCCAGCCTGAACGGGCTGCATACGCCGCACACGCCGCCCTCGTCGCACCTGCAACCGCCGCCCGGCGCCTCCACGCCGCCCACCACGCGTGAGGCCAGCGTGCCCAGCACGTGCTGCAGCGGCGGCGTGCAGTCCGGCGGTCAGTGCGTGGTGACCAGCAGCGGAGGGGGCGGAGGGGTGGTGACCAGCACCGCGGCGGCCGTAGCGGCGGCGGCGGCGGCGGTGGCGGCGGCCGCGGCCAACGGAGTCACCGCCGGCCTCGGTGGCGCCCCCCAATCCTCGGTCATCGCGTCGTCCGGCGTGTGCGCCTCTAACAAAGTGAACGGGAACAACCTCTTGGGTGGCTCCGCCCTGGTGCAGGTCGGCAATAACAACAACAACAACAATAACAACAACGTCAGCAACAACAACAACAATTCGAACAGTTCGAGCAGCGGCGGGGGCGAAGTGGAGGAGATCAATACCAAGGAACTGGCCCAGAGGATTAGTGCCGAACTGAAACGCTACTCCATCCCTCAGGCGATCTTCGCCCAGCGCGTGCTGTGCCGATCTCAGGGCACGCTGTCGGACCTGCTGCGCAATCCCAAGCCCTGGAGCAAACTCAAGTCTGGCAGGGAAACGTTCCGCCGGATGTGGAAGTGGTTGCAGGAGCCCGAGTTTCAAAGGATGTCGGCATTGCGCCTCGCAGGTAAGACGAGAATGGAAAAAAAAAAGTTCCGCGTTTTATGGACGACCCCACGTGCTCGATTCCGAGAGCTATGCCCGGAGCACGTGGTCCGCGTGCGAGCGTACGTGTCTATAGACCTCGTCGATGGAAGACGGGTTTTATGGACGATCCTTTAAGTTCGGTTGTGCACTTCCTAGATCATCTGCCGTTTCAATGAGTTGGGCCTGGTGCGATGTATGGATTGCCCCGTGTGCATGCTCTTCTTATCGATCCGTAGCACGTGGAGGTGGTCCGCTATACTTGGTTTTATGGAGGACCCTCGCCACACGGTTAATGGACGGCTCCGTTTACAAAACCCTGAGAACTCTCTCAGATGGATGGAGCTCGTTCATCCATGAATCCAAGTATGGGTGTTGAGTTCGAGCTCATGTGTTAGTAAAGAGTCCCGTTCCGAAAGATTCCATCAGCATCCTTCTGGCTCCATAGAGGGAGGGGGGAGGGGGGAGAGAGGGGTAAAATTTGGGATATAAGATGAGTGACCGTGACCCTGTATCAATTTTGTCGATTTTAATTTATGAAAGGGGCGTTAATTTAATTGCTTTTAAAAGCATCTGGCATTTCTTAAATTTGCATTAAACAAGGTTGACCGGCAAATGTGCATTTTGTTCGGAAAACACTCCCTTATGAACGACGAAGTGAAATTATTAAATTCTCCATTCTCACGGAGAAATTTGAGAAAATCCGAGCACGGATGTCTTCCCAATTATTTACCAAACGGTTCGTTAATAATACGGACAATAACAAAGTAACATCGGACTCCGATTTCTGCCGGTTAAATCACGTTTTAACGAGTAAATTACTTAGTTTCCGCTGTTTGAAAGCGGGGGATGATGCAATCCAGCTAAGCCTTAGCTCATGTTTAGCTACAAATATATCAGTTTAGGTTTCTGCATTCGAATCCAAGGTGAGCTGATAAGTCATGTAGACTCGAATGAGTCGCTGGAACGACAGATGTTTCCCGTGATTCATTGCAATTAGAAGCGAACTGTTATCTGGGGCTGTGATGCAAAAAGCTAGGGGATTATACCTCATCCTCAGAGGGGATAATGCGAGGAAAAACAAAAGCAAAATCCCCACGTGGCTACGGGGCAAATTAGACTCGATCCACTTCGATAGACTAAAGGTGGTTTAAGATTTACGGTGGATTAAATTTGGACGTTGCATTCACGTTGTCGTGAACATATACATGTAGGTGGTTTTAAAATGAGAGATTATTGAACCCACGCTGCTACTTTTGCGTTGTTACAGAATTCCTAAAAACCGAGAAGTGTTTCGTTTACGTTTCAAAGAAACGCCTACATGTATCTCGAGGAGTTTTCTTGCAAATGACCGAAAATTTACCTCCAACGACTAGAAGTATCTCTTCTATCACTGCCAGCATGGCGATGTGATAAGTATATTCGGCAATGTCTCTTCGTTCCCTATTAAGTTTATTCATGTTTAAAAATGGAAGAAATGCGTTTTGATAATTTTTCAATATACTTGTCTTGTATACATGTATGTACGATGGACCTTATGTAGCGTTGCTTATGTAGAGTCTGCATCACCTGATATTTTCATAGATTCAACAACTAAAAGAACCCTGCCTACGGTTAAGTTTCGGTAATGTAAGCTCGGTCCGGCTAAGCATTCTTACCCTTTGGTTCATTACATAAGTGAGCGAGACTGTGTGAATGTATCTGCATTGTCTGCACCGAAAAAAAATTTCATCCACAGTATCAGCGCAGTAAATATAATCGCAGTGGGATATTATAAACACATTTTTCACGTGTTCATTGAAAATTTACATACATGTAATATTTGCAGTTGACAGGTTCGCTCCCAAAAGCATGTCCTTTTCCTTTTCCTTTTTTTTAAAAAAATCTTAATTGCTTATACTTAAGAGATCAGTCGTAGTCCTCCACAGATGGGTGCGTGTAATCTGCGCGCGAGTCAAATTACGTCATGTGCCAATCTGCGCGCATGTTGCACGTGAAATCGGACGACATTAACCCAATAAAATGAACTCGGTTCGTTTTCCACGTCCTCCTCCAGACGGAGGGTCGATCTGAGACCTGTTAATGCTTTGTCAATGCGGTGCTCATCCGCGCGCGCTTTTCAAATGCTAATGGTTAGGATCGCTTTTAAAGGCGATAGGCGAGGAACTAATTCGTCGTGGCGAGGCCTAAGTCTTTTTTTAGCGCCGGGGTCAATGTGAAGGTAAATGCTGATAGGCGCGGCGTGTTTTATGACTAGTAGTACGCGCTTTCTATCGATTACGACAAGTAGTATCGACCAGTATTATACAAGTTTGTCAGCTTTCATTCATAAACATCCTCAACTCGTGACGTTGTTTTCTGCGCTCTTCCGCTTCGCGTTCTTCGCCACGTTTTAGCCCTTTCTTAATAAGACATTACTGCAGAATCGAGAAAGCTCCCCCTGTAGGCTAGCTTATTTCGACCCGCAATGCACCTGCTAACACTCTGTACAGCAGCCATGTGTGCAGGGTGGGTCAATTCATTCAAGTTGGCGCGGGACTTATTTACACCCTGTATGCGAAGTTAATTGATTGGTCTTAGCTATATACGGTCAATGGGGCTTACATTCGAGGTGGTAGAATGCCATCTAGTGGCGATTCGAAGAAATGGAACTTGAGATTTTGTCTTATCGAGATCCTTGTCTGATGAGTTTGGGCAAATTGAGAGGTAGCTAGCCATCTTTAACAAATAGCGCAGCCTTTGTTTCATCAATGCCTTGCATATTTAAACCGAGTGACGTTCAAATTAACTTATTTAATCCGATTTGATAAAATAATACTCGCCAATTTTACGGTATTATCAAATTTAGTGTGCGTTAGTTTAAAAAACTAAATATTCGTTTGACAAAGAAAATCTGTAGCGAGTGAACAACTTGTACCTCGATCTTTGAATATACAACGTATATTTTCTTTGGTGTGTGGGGTATACTAAATTTGGGGTAAATGAAAATTCTTTCATTTCATGTTTTATCATGATTAAAAAAGATTTTAACGGCTGATTACACGAAGCAGAGTTTGGTGTATCAAGAAACCAGTTTCAAGATTACATGCGCGGATAAAAGCCACTTTCTGCTTGGATTTACTTTAATTGATTTTTCACTCGAAACGTTCATGTTCATACTTTTATTTTATGGGCGACCGGAATATAAGGAGTGGCTGAAGCATTAAATTGTATCCTAAAAACGAGGTATCAAAGGGGAGGGAGGGGGGTGAATTTCGCCGAAGGATATCATTTCATCCCCGGTGGATTTCTGTGCTTCGCTTTCGTTGCAGCCTTTTTAATCCTTAAAGATCTTTAGCAAAAAGCTGAAACACTGACCGTTATCCATTCGCACAAATGACCCTTAGTGGACACGAACCCAATCATGATACGACTCGGAGTGCAATGCGGCTAAAGTTAATAAGGAAGACGTTGATATTTTTCGCTTTTTATATCAATTCGTCGTAAACGAAATTTCAGAAGGTCCGGCAATTCTGAAGCAATTTATTTTGCCACCTATCAACGGATGAAACGGAAAATTAAATTTGATCCACGAGATAGATAGGCTATTATTGGAGAAGATCACACCACGTTCTTCTTCTTATCGTGGGCATTCCTTTCCCTTATAATTTCTTAGAAATAATAGGCCCTTACATGTATACTGCTCGAAATTTGACACCCATTTCCGATACATAAGGTATACCTATGTAAATCAATTAAACAGAGGTACAGATTTAATACTTTTTTTCATGTAAGTTTGTATCGAGTAGCCCTTTCCCAGATGCGGTTGTCATTCAGGGTGAATTGTGGTACTTTCATAAATGTCGAAATGCGACTATAAAACAGCCCTATTCCTTTTCAGCCCTATGATTCAATTCGGAAATATTAATTTAACACGTTTTTAATTGTAATCCGGACTTCAAAGGACTACTTGAATGATATTAGATGCACTTTTTTTTCACGAGTTTTTTTTAATGTGGTATCTCCATGATTTCTTCGTTCTTTTGATTGATTATACTGTACATGCATTGCAATAGGTACAGAAGGTACATACATATACGTACGATGTTTTGAATTTGCGTTCAGATTTGTGGAAGTAAGAAGAAAACAATGAAAATTTCTTTCTAACCCTGACGTGCCCAACATACACGTATAATGACGAGGTTTTTACTGTGGCAGTAGGAACTAAATTGAAAATAACACAGTGTGTCGGAGGACCCGAGAAGTTAATGTTGAGAAATGATCCTGTACCCTACGTGGAAGTTTATATTTCGATTTTATGGCCATTTCACACGTTTGGATTTCTTCGATTATTCTCCCTCCGCTCTCCTCGGACACAGAAGGCAATGTTTTTCATCATAAAAGCGATACGTGAATCGGTTTTCCAAATAAATAGCGTCCATATGACACATTTATGAATTCATATTTCAATTAGGAGGTTATGGGCTGTCGTAGGTGCAGATGATGAGAAAACATTATTTGGCTCGTGATTCACGAGGCTATGGGGATATTTATTATGGATGATTTTCGAGAGATTTTAAAAAGCAGTTGTCCCTTCCATAATCGTTCGGGGAAGATCAAAACACAAGTTGCGAGGTTTCGGAAATATTTTACAACTACTTAAGCAAGAACGTTACTGTGGTTTAATGTTTTAATTATAAAAGAGGGTCATTGGCCACCGGTTGCTATACCTCTTTAACCTACGGTCATCTCCACACGATATTAGGATCTTATTTGTCGAATTCGAATTCTTATTGAAAGTAGGATTTTTTTGGGTGCTCTGTATCTTTATGCGGCAAATTAACCCTCGTTAGGGGAATTTACCACGAGGGCGTTTAATGTTGCGTGCGCTATTTTTTTATTGCAATTAGGTGACTAACGATGACGAATCGGAATGTTCACGGCTAAGGCTGCATTGGATGATTATGAATATACAGGGTGTCCAATTTAAATAATGGATTATCATGAACGTGCAATAGTGACTTTTTTTGGTGTCAATATTCTACCTACGCAACTCATACTGTATGTGCTATAAGCGATGGGCATTTCAAAATCAACGTCCAATTCGTTGATTTAAAAATGGTCCCTTTTTATGTCATTTTGGCTATAGTTGTTGTCCAAAATTCACGATAGATAGATTAATCATAAATGTTGGCCAGAATCTTCCTGGACATTAAAACTGAACCTTTAAAGAAAGCAATTGCGCGATTCTCCGAGTCTCGTACTTTCTACCTTAAATCTGGCCTAATATCTGTTTTTATTCGAGTTGGCATCGCTGCACCATTATTTTCCTTATCGCGAAACACGCTAACTTCACATTTGTACTCAACTAACTTTAAATCCATCTTCAATTTTCTTCGCATCCTTTATTTCCCTCCTCTTCCTCCTCCTTTTCCATCGTGCGTGCAATTTTTATCCAATTTTCATTTTTTTTTTGTGGAGGATTTTTCTCTTAGCCCCCATCGCCCCCTAGTTCCCCCGTCGGTCCCATTTTCTCGCTCTCAGCGCCATCCTTATCTAACAACCCTCGCCCATTTCTTAAGAAAGAAAAGTGGTTTACGTATACATGCGCACGATACTAAAATTCGCTAACGACCCGAGATTTATACATCTTCGCCGCATTTTATGAACATTCCTTTTTCTGGGCGCTATTCTATTGCAAAATCTAAACGAAACCGTTGTTTCCATTTTTCGTGAAACAAAGCGGCGTATATGAAAAACTTTCGTTTTACATACGGTAGCTTCATTCGTGTAGATGCACGAGTTTAAACGCAGTTTTCGATTCAATTTTTGTTTCACCGTGTATATAATCGTTTATAATAACGATGTTAATTTCCCATGTTTTTAACAAAACTACACGTGTTCTTTTTATGGTCTACCTTGCACTGTGAATTCTTTCTTATGACAAATTATAGCGTATAGATTTAAACGGAACACTTATACTGCTGGGACCATGTACGCCATTACGTTTCTATATGATTCGCACTCGTGGTAGCGCTGGCATTTCTGCAAATATATTTCTGGGAACCCGAAAAAAACTTCTACGAACCGCCCTGTATAGATATCGTTTCGCAAAAGTGCGCGTTGTAGCAACCTTGAGTTGGCAATAAGCCGTGGGTGTACCTCGTTGGATTTATGTTCCTTTATGGAGCAACCCACGTTGAGTTGATGATGTTCTCGTTCAGGTGCATTTGCTCATTGGGGGCCTTAAGTACATCCACCGTGACAGGAGGCCGTTAAATGTAGGTGGCGCCCAAATCGATGCGATCGTTGTACTGCGCCGTGTTCCGCCGAACACGTTGTGATTTTTCGTCGACGGACGCGTTACGCACATGTGCGTCCGCCGTTGTTTCGCCTTGTAAATGAAAGCAATTTGCGAGGTAATGGGTTGATAAATTGATTGATCAGCTACCTCCTGAAAAGCTAAATGGAGCATCAACTTTTGATATGGAAAAGCCGAGCGCCTTTAAGGCGAGAACAGCGGGTTGTGCGGAGAAATACACGCGCGTTCATAAACGAAATAAGTGTGCCGAATAAACGTATATCCTGTATATAATCGTCATTCCTCCCCCTGCACACACGTTTGAATCGCGATATTCACACACGCGCTTAACTGCGATTTCTTTCCAAGTGTAAAAAGAGCCGAGAATTTTACACATTTTGTATAATGCACGTCCTGATTACATGTACCAAATATCATCTTGGCCATTTCTCTCACGCGGATGGATACAACCGGCATACCTATTAAGTTTCACTTATGGATTCAGCGCGCATGGTGGCAAAAACATGCTCTAGCTGGTAGGGAAACTTTAAAATCTCGAATTCAAAATTGGCACAAAAGTGTACATGTACCGTTTATGAATCTTAACTTTGTACATGTAGATACGAGTATACCTCAATATTCTCACGAATATTACTAATTGATTATGGTAGTTGATTGGCTTGCTCGGTTGTCGAAAACAAATGGCAGCTTTCAGTGCTAATGATATTACCAAAACTAACTGGAGTTTTCAGTGCTAACAAAACTTCCTAATGATGTCAAATCAAGGCTGGTCTCTCCTCCCTAGACGCCAGTGCGTCGCATAAATGCAGTATTTTCGTTAGTATTGCAAATTGACAGCGGTAATTGATTGGTTTGGATGGTTACTAGAGGTGGTTTTCGATGCTAACAACATTACCAAATGATGCCGAAGCAAGGATGATATTTCCTCTCCATGGTGCATTGCCTAAACGGTTTCGTCAGTTTTACTGATTGCTTATATGGTAGATGCATGATTGGTTTGCGTGGTTGTGGAATACTAATGGTAGTTTTCGATGCTAATAATATTACCAAATGAGGTGAAGTTGGGATTTTACCGGAGGATTCTCCTTCAAACAGTTACTTCGATGCCTAATTTTGGCTTCAAACGCGCCGTGACGCTTTGTGTTTTCCTCATCAGCCTTTGCGCTTATTAATGAGCATCATCCAATTGGTCCTCCCTAAATCTCCCCTTTCTCTAGCCCCCCACCCCATGTATATTCATGCATCTTAACCAACCTCCATAGACTGCACGCGTTTCGTTGTTGTTTTTTTGAACGCGCCTGCACAGGTCTGCGTTTGCTAATTTACGTAACGAAACAGCGTTCGCCATGTTTAATTTAAATAAGCGTTACGATATGCTAATTAGGCGTGCGTAATGACACGCGGGCGGAGGGACGCACGAAAGGTCACAGATGGCGTTGTTGCCGCGTGGCCGAGGGGGAAAGGGTACGGGATCAACCGCGGGCTGCTGCCGCCAGAGGGAGGAGGGCAGAACGACGTCAGATGGAGAGGGCTATTAAAAGAGGATCAGGACGAGAAATAGGCCTAAAGCCATCGGCCAGTGCGCCGTTATGAATGGACTTCATTAAAAGTGGTGAGTTGGGGTGGCCACGTGTCAACACCGCTTTCGTGTTGCCCAATCATTAAGGGAATTGGGGGTAAAAGGATGCGCCATTTTTTGGGTGGTGGGGGGAGTTGAGGTTGTTTTTAGTAAATTGAACGAGGACATTCGTGCGTGCGAGGGTGGAGTTTAATAAAAGCGAACTTCTAGAATTTAAATCCTGTACAAGTCATACACGATACAGCTGGAACGAGGTGTGTTCCAAAGGGTTGCGCCATCGTTTTCATCAAACGTACGAGCTGGTAGTCGTATTGTAACTCGTGTTATTTACGATAGGACGACTCGGGAGTCTGCTTTCGTAATTCTGAAAACTACGCGAATTTCGAGCTATTAAGAGCAGCTGGGTACGCCTAAAGGACGTTTGTAATTTTCCTTCATAAAGTTACAGGTTTAATTTGAAACGTCGATGTAGTGCGGCTTGCTTATATACGCTTAATTTGTCCGGGTATTGCGTACTCAATCTCTGGCATCCTGAAAAATTTCAAGCGAGTACATTTCGAGAAGGTAGTTTTATTACTAATTTACGAATTAAGTAAGGTCGAATTATTTTCGTTTTGGAATACACATTTCAGATGCCTCGTTTGGCAACATGGTAAATCCTCACGAATTCCCTATGTACGTTTTGGTTTTATAACATTTCAATCATTCTGTCTACTCTGCATGCAGTTAGCTATTTTCATATTTTCACCCAGGAAAGAATCAACCCCTGATTTCTAGCAATCCATCTTAGCTTCAACGTAGAACTAGATTGCGTAGGTTTAAGGGGTGACATTGTGACGACATTTTTAGTCAAACGTGGTCTGCTGTACTTTATTGTTTTCATAGATAATCGTCGAAATTGACTATGTTTTCAAATTTTTTTGTATATATTCTAGTAGTTTTTGCATTGTGTGAGGAATAAGAAACATTGGATTTTATATTCTGTTTTAATTTTATTGAAATGGCGACCTTATTAAATATTTCTGAAATGTGATGCCTGTACTTGCTCGCATGACATAAAAAGATTTTACGATGACTCCAATAATTCAGAGATACTGAAATATAATAATACAAAAAGTTGGAAAATAAAGTCAATTTCGAAGAATATTTATCAATCCAATGAAGGAGCAGACGACAAGAATAGTGTTGACTAATGGCGAATTTAATTGGGCCCACTCGTGCCGGAAGTTGTGAAATTTTTGGCGTCGTGCAAGCTCATGACGTCACCGGTCCGCCACTGACTACACCGACTCTTTCGTCAGTGTAGTCCATGTACACTCAGTGCAGGAACGTAGGGCGCACTGACTACACCAAAGTATACATGTTGCCCAACCGATTGAAACGAGTGCAGAAACTTACACTCAGTGTACACGTTTTGGCCCAATCAAATTTGCCATAAAACTGTTGCCAATCAAAAATGTCTTCACAACATAAACTGCACAACGTCGCACCGAACGCTACACGCGGCCATCTTTAAACACCAATTCATCGCCTTCATTGTGAATTTTGTCCTGGATTCCAATGAAACACAAACGACCAATTTATGTAGTAAACGATTACACGTATATTAGTCTTTGCTCGTTTATCATTCAGTTTGTCCAAATTAGCCTTTGAAATTTATGAATTAATTATTAGTACATTTCCGTCACTTTTATTGCGCGTACGTGGTATGGCGCTTAGCTATCGCATTAATTATACGAGGGCCGTGTTACTAGAATTATACACGTATAATATAGTGGTGTTCGTACGCAGATAATTGAAAATAGTATTTTCGATCAACGATGCGTGTTAAGCAAAAACTAACAATTATGACTTCGATAGTATACATGTACATGTACGTTAGTAGCGTCTACCGAGATGATTTGTTTAGCTCGAAACTTTATAAGTGTACTTTTTGGTATAAATTCCACGCAGTATTTCATCGCGATTTTCCTCGTCGTCTTAGACTTATACGATATGTCACTATTATTTATTGAAATCTGGAAAGCTGAAAAATTTAAGTTTTTAGAACCAATGAAGCATCCTCGGAAAGTGTCAGGATCTATTTTGAAATGTCCACCCTCGAAGGTCTGGACTTTGGGACGGTCTCGAAACAATCTGGTAATTTCTGATCGCTATATAGCTTTTCCCCTCTTTTTCGGGTTAGGCCTAACGTGGTGGCTCTGGTGCGCATGACCGGAACTCTCCCTCACCCCCTCACCCACGTGTCATCCCGTCTTCCCTCGCCTGTCATACATCCCACCCCCTCCCCATCAAATTCGCTTTCATATCTCGCTGGGAGCGCTGCAACGCGCAAGCGCGCCATTAATTTCCCTTCCGTCCTTTGAAAGGCTTTATTTCCAACGTGGTGTGGGTGGGGGCTGAACGGATCAGTCCGCACCCCCCAGCATGCAACGCGCATTATTTTTAGTTATTTTTTGTTCTCTTCCTCTCCATAATACGTTGGCTTCGTGGCGGAAGGTCATCTCGGGAGATGTTCGGTCCGAAAATAATGAAGAAAAAAAAAGCCCACGGCCCGAAGGATGCCGGGAAATGCGAGCGGGCTGGTTGGGTTCCCTGCAGTAATGGTTTCCACTGGTGAGCGTTTGTGGTAGGAAGAAACGAGGGGAGGTAAGGGCAAATGAGGAAAAGGGTGGTTGCCAGGGCGACCGCGATGACTGACACTCGGTCCGGGGCCAGCATTTTCATCCGTACATTTATTAGCGAAGTAGTCGACGTGCGCGCCGTCATTGGGAAAAGGGCGAGATGGAAAAGTAGGTGGGGGTAAATGACAGTTGAGCTGGAAGGAGAGGGGGCTGGGGGGATCGTTCGGGTCATCACTGGAACGTTACTTCATAATTGGATTTCGGTCGGATGGATGGGAATCCAAGGGCTGCAATCTGCATAGGCAATTTCCAAGATTTTGATGTACGGTTCGAGAGCGTGGAGGAAGCTGGATTCGGGGCTAAAATTTGTGGGGGGAATTGCACGCGCGTCTCGGACTAGGGAGAAATCTGGGGGATTATTGGAAGGGCTGACACCGCGCACCGCAGCTATGCGAGAAACGTCGAGAAATTAATTTCGTTGGGTCGAGGATTTGCGGAATTTTGTTTTCCATCTGCGCTGCCACGTTTCGGGACGTTGAGAGTCTCTTCCGAAAATCTCCAGCGCCATCTAACGTGCTTTTCGTCCAACCCCTTAAACGGCGCATTAAGTTACGATGTTCGTGCTATATATGGACAATTTTTGTTTACTTCTTTATACTGATAAGGTTGTATTGCCTGAGGCTAAGTAAGCCGACCATTTTTGTTTGATAAATTTTCCTATATACCTATATGCATATTTGAATACTATTGCAGCAAAAAGCGTAAAAAAGTTGCATCGAACGTTTGGTACAGATGGTTAAAAAAACTGTTTACAAAATGTTTCTCGTTGGAATCGTAATTTTCATGCCCTGCAGTTGTGAGAGTTATAGTAAACGAATTTAAATCGAACAAACACTGACTTTTTTTACTGCACGTATATTGTTTGTAAACTGTAGACGCGAGGAATCGTTGAAAGGGTCGGGGAAAATCCTTCGATATTTTTATAAAATAAAAATCTTGCGTATACAATATGCACACTTTCCGCTATTTGATTGAGCTGTAAGGCTGTAGTGGAGGACAATAAAAGCGGTCGAGACCAAAAATGGAAATTGTTGACTTGACGAGGAAATATTGACTGAACGTCCAGTAGCCATGCGTGCAAGCAGAGTGGTATATACGAGAAATTAATTTCATCGCAATAGGAATTGCATGTACGTATGATTTTGGGGATTTTTATCCATTTCTTTCTATTTAGAATTGATGCTATGGGCTGTCTCTCGGAGATGACATGCATTTCATGAATCCATGGCTCGAGGAAAATTGGTTTATTCTTTATAAGACGGGCTGCTCAATTTCATTTGAATTTCAAGCATCGTGCATTTTTGGATGTACGCACAGCTAGGCCTATGCGTACGTGGCATTATTGCGAGTAGGGGGGAAATGCTAAATTGGCATTCGTCACAAATTTATTTTCAATTTGATTTCCATTTTTTGGCATGCGTCTCAACCCGATTTGCGTTTCGCTATACTCGGGTCGTTCTCCAGGGCTATTTTCATTCATTCCCCGACTATAGCGTATGTTCGCGATGCATAGGAACAGGCAAAGCATGGAACATAGATGGCGCTACTGCTTTTAACGGTAACTTTCACAACCTGATCCCAAAAGAAGACAGAAGGGTATATCGATGATGTAGACTCTGTAATTACGTATCACCTCTCGTTATACTTGGACATTGAAAATATTTTCCAAGAAATAGATCATGGGTCAAGCCAAATGCACGTGGATAGCCGAGTAGCCTACAGCATGTACGGTCACATTAAACCACGCGTGAACTAATTTGCGTATAAATTCTTTATAATTCGAAGAGGGGACATGTTTTGATACGCGTTTCATGTAATTTCTCGTTGATTGAACTTTTTCTAAGATGTTGTCCAAAAAATTCGTTTCTGCGTATAGAACTACTAGAAACAAAAACAAAGAATTGAACTGAACTCGAGGTTAGTATCAAAAGGTAGAGTACATGTAATGTAGGCGGATGAGCTGCAACTGCGCTTTAAGCAGCGCCTAATTTGAAAATCACCCGTAATCTCGTGCTTTCATTTTTCACGTGAAGAGTGTATTTTCGATACAAATGCCTACTTCTATGGGCATTAGCCAGAAATCCTCCTCTTTTGATTCGCCTCCTCTTAATATCCGAATTTATAAGGAGATAAATCGCTTAATCCAGTGCTGCGAGAGATGGCGATAATTAGTAGGAGACGAAGCCGCACTTTCCCTTTAAAAACGAGAAGAGACAACATTGCCGAACCGACAGAAGGATGTAAGGCAAAAAGAAAATGAGGGGATAAAAGAAGAAGGAAAAAGCTATCCCACAATGCAATTTATGTATTCCGAGCACAAAAGGAGGGGTAAATGTCGGCCGCATTTACGGCATTTTTTCTTCATTCTTTATTCAAAAAAAAAAACCATGGCTATGAATTCGGTCTTAAACCTATCTCCTTCGCATTTCGAGTGTTTTTGCCTCGTTTCTCATTCTCAATTAAAAGAAATTAATTAAAATCGACGATGAATGTTTTATTTTCGAGCATTTTTTTTTCTTCTTTCAAGCTTTCGTTGAAACGTCATTTCAGAATATGCTAACGCTTGGCCGATGTTCTTGTAAAGGAAAATCATCTTTCTGGTTTTCGTTGATACATGGACTATATTTGTATAAAAATACAAAACAGTACTAATAAATGCGTACGAACTAATCAAGATTATCCGAACATAGAGTGAGAATACATCGAATGCTTATTGTAGGCGCTTACCAGCCTACCACTCCGCGTACAAGTACAAGGTGAAACCTGTTTTCGGATCCAACAACAAACAAAAATACTATACAATTTATGGACTGAACGTGATGAGATGGAATCGAATTGTAATATTAGTAGTTCATATGGGTTAGAACACACAGAATGCTTATTGCAAGCGCAACAAGACTTTACAGACTTTGCATACCACTACAAGGTGAGGCATGAGCGGTAAGCGCCTGCAATAAGCATTCAATGTATACCCTTAAGCAAAATATTTACGGAACGGTATGCAATTATGCACCGTACGTTTTGAGCCTAGAAAATTCTTGATTAATTTAGGACAATTCGCATGACGTGCAACGGAAAACTAACAAGATGGCCGGAGATATAAATTTCACGTTTTTTTCCACGTGCAAATATTTGTCGATATTTTCAAAGTGCAAGTTTGACCTTATAAAGGGGATATCTCGTTACAAAGAAGAAAACTGAACCGACGGGTCGTTTTTCGAAGCATTGATTTTGAACTTGTATATACAAATAGGTGATTTTTTTCCTCGCAGCCACGGAGGTTAGACGAAATGGCGCGCATTTCACGAATAAATAGTCGTATCGACGAGGTTGAGATGTTAGTTGGTAAAAAAAGCGTCCATAAAATGTGGCGTGCAAGAGGCTGTTATTTCTCATCGAGTGCGCCCGAACGGCTTAAAGGAGAACGGAGACGAATGCTTAAAATGGTCGCAATGAGACCAGCTCTTTGCTCATTGGGTGCAATTTCTCACCGGGTGGAAGAGGCGCCGTAAAGAGTATTTTACGAGACGTGTTCGAGTATATTTTAACTCGACTCGGGTGCTACTTGAATTTCGCCTCTAAATCAAAAAGCCGTATTTTACGAGCTAACATTTTTCTTCTTCCGCGTCTTCTTCCCTATATTTCCACTCGCAAATCGCTACGTTTATTCGCGTGCGGAGGCCCCGTTTATTTTACGACGAATTTTCAAATTGATATTCGTGGCTAGTTTTTTCTTCTTCGAGGAATAGAAAAAAATCTGAATGTTCGAGCTTAAATAGACCCGGAGGAGAATCCTAAATGGCGAAGCGAATAAATGGAAAGGTTTTGAAAATTTGCGGTGATCCGAAATTTCATACCTTACCAGATTACCTTTCTCTGGGAGCCCAAAGGCAGTATGACGCAATGATTTCACGAGAAAAGGACGGATTTTAAAACATGCAACCCTTTGTCAGAAATACACGAACTTTGAAATTGTATATCTGAAGCAGTGTGTCAGTGGGTAACGCTAGCACCGAGCCACTGTTAATATCGAAGGAAAACTCATCAGTTTAACATTTAAAACTTGACTAAGGGTGAGAACACACTGAATGCTTATTGAAGGCGCTTACCAATCGGCGTACACAAGCGCCAGCAAGCGGGATAAAAATGCGGCATGCGTTTTAAGTTAGAGCGCGCGCGAAGAAAGCTTAGCCGAGTTAGGCTGAGCTTACAAGAAGCGCTTATATATAAAATGGAAATCTGAAAGCAGATTTGTAAGACACAGAGTGGCGCGCAGATTACTATTGGTGAAAAGTGTAGCCATCGATTGTATGCCGCCTATGTACCGTAAAAACGTGCCCCGCACTCGCACTCGAGCACACGGACCATCACGCTGATATATCAGCATTCATTGTGCGCCCCAAAACTGGAAACAAGAAGATGAAAACAAACAGGAAAGAAGTACGTTGAAATAAAGCATTCACTGTGTTCTACTCTAACGCTAGCTGTACACGTTATGAATGCCCAATTTATCTGAAAACTATATCCTCAAGTTGACTTTGACGGGATGAGTTCAAAAGCATTTGTTTAATGTCAGAAATCAAGTGATATCCAACTGGTCACACGTTTCGAAGTGAAGTGACCTCAATTAATTTTTGCTTCTAAATCATTTTTTTTTTTGCCAGCGTTCGATCATGGCGCAAAAGCGACGTCATCATTTAAAGGCAGTTGTTTAAAGGATGTGGTTTTTGAAAGGTCATTCGTGTTGGCACATTCTGTCATCGAGGGATATAGCTCCTGTTTTTTTTCTATTGGACGGTGAACAGGGCAGTCTCGGATAAACCAATTTGCTAATGCAATTGCCGAACAATGAAATTGTGTATATGTACAGGGGAGATGTAGAAAAAAAAAGAAGAATCCGAATCAATTTCCTGGAAGCTTCTATAAACTAATGGCGTAGGTCGGTATTAAAACCTTAGAAAGATAATCCGAAAATTAGTTTTATGCGTGATCGTAAATTCAGCACACTCTGCTGTACTTAAAGTAATATTGGTCCTGCTAAAACGACAATTCGGTAACGATGCTCCCCTCGAAGGTTAACGTTGGCATTGACCCTTGATAAAGCTTCACCTTAGAGCATCTACGTTGGCAGTGATTGCCCTCTTCCAGGGGCAGCTCATCGTTTGTTGATCCCGCTACCTGGTCGCCGCTTACGTATTAGACACTCCTGGATTTTTTTAATGCCCTGCCTGGGCGTGTTTAATATTTTGCTAATTTGCATCTTCCCTCCACCCCCTGCCTTTTTTCTGCTCGTATCGCGGTAATACCCGGATGTGTTGTTTCGTGAGTAATTGTTTTTCCAACGGTGTGTCATCCCCGCGCTGGGATAATACAGTCGACGATTAAAGGTCGCTCGCTGCTGATGAATTTGCATAAATTTAAATTAATTGCTTGTTAATGAATGCGTTTTTTTTATGAATAGGCCGTGCCTTTATTGACGTTTTAATGCAATGCGTTTTTATATTGGCCCGATATTTGCTTTTGATCCGCGCTTATTATAAGGCGAGTAGAGATGGCTGGGATTGCACTATTTTCCTCGAGCTTTCAACCCCACCTTCCTTTACCCCCTCGTTTTTAACCCACGTATTTTATGCCTTTTTTCTCTCTACCCTCGCTCGTAATTGGCCTGATCTAGAAAGCGGAGACTTAGACTGGCGAGCACAATCACTTTATGCCTCATAGTGCATTTGTGGAAACATTACGTATACGAGCAAAGGTGAAATAAATTGGCTGTGGTATGCGTCGCAACTGCAAAATTGGACCAGACCAGCACTCCAGGGTGGTTCGGTTAGAGATCCAAAAGTTCTAGACAGGACTCGCTAGCAGAACTCAAAAGTTTAGCTTCATATAATTAGGCTAGGTATTTTAAATAGTGCACAAAGCTAGATCAAAGAAAAAAAAACGAAATTACTGCAAATTACAGTTTTCGAAAGTCTTCAGATGTTTTTTTTACAAATGTCGGAACAGTGTGAACGACAATGCTCCGAAATTTGTAAAAAAAATCTAGGAAATTGTAAAATATCATAATATGAAAAAGCACCATGAAATATCCAATTTATGAACTTTGGTGGAGTTAAGTAGGCATACGTGCTATTTTAAAGACAATTAGATGACCGATGTATTTACATTATTTTTTGCATGGAAGCATGCACCATTTTTGCGGTCAGCCTTCGTTTGAAAAAGTCGCTCGAATAGAATAGGCTAATGACCGCTCCCTATAGTGCCAGTTTTATAAGGCGCAATAGTAATGTGGCTTTTAAAGGGAATAGCCGTCGTCGTTTGTCTATAAAATGTGTTTCTGTTGGCACCCTTTTAAGGTTCAACAATCTGTCCGAGTACTGCGATGTTGTAAATGTCAATGTTGGCGTGAAATTGGGTTCATACAATTGCGCGGACGAAAATCCCTTTTCGACAACCGTATTAAAACTGTAGCCAAACTTTACCTGTTTTGCTTTGCTATTCGGTTGAAATCACGAAGGCGCGCTCCTCTTTAATCAATACAGGTCGTAGCAAAAAAAAAAAAAAAAAAAAAAAAAAATATGTCGCTACCCCTGACTTTTGCCTCATTCTTTGTACATGCAGGATGCAACTGCATTGGTGAAAATTGCTAGTTAGGTCCTTTCGCGAGATTCGTTGGCTTTCGAAAACGCCTGTCACCGTTCATCCTCTAATTAACCAGCAATGATCATCTGTATCATTTAACCGAGGATTTATGGCTCGTTGCACCAAATGCCTGGCATTAATAAATGAGTCAGTGTTCGTTTCATTTTAAATATGAGGCGTCCTGTCTATTGCCGTGGACGATCTCTAAACCGTCTGTTTACTGACAGCTTTAATATACTATACATATAGCGTCGATAGCGTTTCTGAAAAGTCAGTTAAAGGCTAATCATGTGTCAACTGATTTACAATTTACAATAAATCTGTTTTAAAGTTGAAGTGAAAGCATTCTGTGTGACAACTTGCACAATATTTGCGTAAAAATAAGGTTGCATCAACGATGAATCATGAGCTACTAAATGCTGCCGTTAGAAAAGTAATACAGTAGTGGGTAAAATATTTCGCAACTCTGTTACGAGATATTTTTAAAAACATCATGTTAAGATAGTGTTTTTCCAAGGGTCTATTGGGACGAATTAATTGGACGTTGCAGCTATTGAATCACTAAAATTGGGGAATTCTAAAATTTTATTTAAAAATTTACATTTACGTTGTCGTTCACCATTCGTTCGCTTCATGCAAGTATTTCCATTATCTGAACAAAATTGAACATCCACGAAACGTGTATTTTTATCGTTCGTTCGGTTTCTTTGAAGACGACCCTATTGCGGAATGGACCGTAAAGATTTATAGAAAAAAATAGCAATATTGTTAGACTAGGAACGATGGAAAGCGTTCTATTTAACGAAGAATTGATTTACGTGCTATCTCATTCGCTGATTGGCATCTTTTTTTTCCTTCTCCTTTACCCTTTACCTTTGCATCTCTAGACGGTCAAGAGGTGAAATGGGGGCAACAACCTCAGCCTCAACAGCAACAGCAGCAGCAACAACAACAACAGCAGCAGCAACAACAACAACACCCTCTGTCGTGCCCTCGAAGTGGACACTTTCCTAAAGGTAAGACTGAACATTGATTACATTTTTAACGCATTAAATGCGTGGTTCATTTTTGGGCTCGCACCTCTATGCGCGGGTAGTGCCAATTTAACGCTGTTTGTCGCGATCAAATGAAAGTGCATTTCGTATTTGTAACGTTTAGAATGTCGTTGTTAGTCCCACCCACAGAATTGGTACTATTCGCAACGACGTTTTACTGCTCACGCCCATTTAGAATACCCCGAAGTAGGTCGTCGCATGTATTAGTAATAATTGTACGACTATTGCGACAAAATGAAGGTAAATTGTAGCGTAGGGATCAACATTTTATTAAATACAGAGCAATGAATATATTAAGCGTTTGCAAACGACAGAATGAGACACATTCAGAGCATCCTCATTACATGTTATTAATGTTGGTAACACTCACGTAACGATTGGTCCTAACAAACAATGCTGACATATCTGCATGGTTAAACACGTAGTCTCTTAAGACCGGAAAAAAGGTCTTATTGGATACTTTTTCAATTAAATATTTCGAGATCGTCGCTACTTGTTTCCCGAGCCACTTGTTAATTGAGTGTTACAATTAACGCTGCGACATCGTCTCAAAACGCTAATATTGAACAACGTTTTATAACATTTCAACGTGGTTATTTGTATCAACACATCGTGTTTTAGATGCTGCCATCTTCGTTGAATTCCATTCGATGTCAGCAAATGGCATCAACGTACTGTATAGATAACTTACACGTGACGTCACGCAGCTCGTGGGCGTGGATAATAAGACTTGGGTTTTCGTTGTGGGCGTGTTTTGGTATACATGAATCTGAGAATTGGGGTGCAAATAACGACCAATATTCTAAAAACTAAGGAAATGCCCCATTAGATACTATCACTTAACCATGAATAGATTTTTTATCCGAAAGTAAATATTTTGATGCTGTTTTTCCGCTGCAAAAAATTGTGTGAATTTCCTAGTTTATTTCTAAATAAATAATTAAATAAAGGAATAATGCGACATGATACTTGGAACGAATGCGCTTGCTGCCTACACGTGAAATTTATCTATAGCACAGGCAATCATTTTTGTAACTGTGTTTACCTTTAACACCATATGCCAGTATACCTTGATGGTCCTCTAGGCCTGATCTTGGCGGGGCAAGACCGCGTTATCTGCTTGTCTTCTACTCTTTAAGTTATCTATAGATAAATTTCACAAGCAGACGACGCATGCTGGCTTCGCCTAAATCAGACATGTTGGGGTACTTTATAATTTTACTGTGTCAAAAATATGTTTGCCCTGTTCACGTGCAGACGGCAGGCGCGTTCGTGCCATATATCATTGTGCATTATTCCTTTATTTATTTACTAGCTGTGCCCGGCCACGCGTTGCTGTGGCTTAGTCTAGTGATTCCCTCTATGATACCTCCTTGCTCCTCCCC